>JAKEEE010000047.1:1800000-2035109 GCA_021498325.1 Bactrocera minax
GAATATTAAATTCTTTCGCAAAAAGTTTATCTCTTGGAACGGGTTGCAACAGAGTATAATAAATTTGATCACCTAATGGTTGTTTGTAACACCTAAAACGAATCGAGATAGTTATAGATTTATATATAAATAAATGATTAAGATCACGAGAGAGTTGAATTACGGATGATTGTCCATCCGTGAAAGCTATAACTTAAGTAAAATTGAGTTTGACAAAGATTTGTACACATGTTCCTTGGCACACAGAGGAGGTCGGTATTGCAGATAGGAGTAATCGGTATACTGCAATGCCCACAATTTTCCGCTAATCCAAAACCTATAAAATGCTTTAACTTCGGTACAGGGAAACACAGTAAGGAGGGGGATCTGTAGGTTGAAATTTTTAAAAAAGGGCGCATGGGTCATGGGTCCGCCACCATAGGTTTAATGTACATATCTCACAAACCGTTAAATTTTTTTAAAGTTGAAGCATTAAAGTCACTTCCCATAAAAGGGTTATGTTTAAAACTACTAAAAGTGCGGTAACTCGCTGAAGAAACACATTAGAAGTATTAAAAGTTACAGACAGGATGGTGTTCAAGGGTTTCAAAGGAATCTGTGTAAAAGAATTTCCATATCTCATGACCGGCTACACTAATTTCAACGAAATTCGGTACGTAGTATTATCTTTGCATCAACACAATTGAAACTTACTGGATACTCTGCTGAAGACGTTGTCAACCGCATAAAAGAAGCGCGTAGTGTCTTTGCACAGCTAAACATCATTTGGTCCTCAAAATCTATATCCGTCAGGACCAAACTTCGTATATTTAACTCCAGTGTGAAAACAGTACTCTTATACGGTTACGAATCCCGGTCCTTAACAAAAACCCTGATACGGATGCAGTCTTTTGCAAACTCGTGTTTACAAAAAATCTTGAGGAAGTATCTGGTGGCCTTGTATCATCTTCAATCAAGATCTACTGGAAAAAAACAACGAACTACTTATCGAGCTAACCATCAAACGTAGACGATTTGTGTGGCCAGGACATACACTACGCAAAATTTTTTATGAGGTTTGCTGAGCTGCTCTTTATTGGAACCCACAAGGGTCCAGAAATTGCGGATGTCCGAAAACTTCCTGGCGATGTATGGTAAATGCCGTCTTAAAAGATTCTCATACTAACTGGAATAATCTATAGCAACTAGCAAAAAATCGGAACGACTTCAGCACTTTTGTTTTGGCCCTACGCTCCAATCGAAGTTAAAGGAAATAATATATATGAAATTCGAGGATTATCTTTTCACGACGATAATGTGTCAAAGATTGGGAATATCGGGTAAATACTTCCCCTAGCCCCTATGTACTTAATATAAGAATTTTCAACCTCCCGTTAGACTTTACAACATGTATGTCGATCATTATGAGTTTTCTCTGTGAAATTTAGAGTGTCTCTCTCTGAAAAATGTTTGTCCGTGTACCTAAAATGGATAAAATCAGGTAAACATTTACCCTAACCCCATATACCTAATATAAGAATAAACATCTGGTTGGTTTTATACGGTAATCGGTCAATTTGTAAGATACCTTTGATATTGTACTTACCATAGTTTAAATTGTGTTTGTGTGAAATCGGTCTACGAATTATCTCAGCTCCCATATCTACATATTATGAAGGTTTTCTTTATTCTAGCAGACTCCATGCTGAATATGTCGGTCAGTATGTGAGTTACCTTCACAAAATTTCTTGAAAACATATTCTCTAGTGTACTTGAGTAATGACAAAAGTTAATGCAATCAGTCCAGACCTTCCCCTAGCCCAAAAATACCCAATATAGTGATTTACGACTTTCCAGCTGACTTTGAACCTTATATGTTGGTCTATACGTGTGATATTTTAATGAAATTAACTGAACATATTTTCTTAAACATAGTGTGGGTTCGCGCTAAATATGAATGAAACAGGTCCGTCTTCTAAGCCCCTTATTACTAATATAATGATTACCGTTTCTCTGGATAACTTTTTCCTTATATAATCAATATATTTAATTAAGCCACTTTGGTTAAATTTATATTGCGTGTATCCCATTTGCGTTAATTTGGTATATTTTAACATAAATATCTCGGACACGAAGCAAAATATAGTAATGAAAGTACGTGAGTCTATGTCCTCTAATATAAGTAAATAAGATACCCCACATATGATTGTAATCATAAGCATAGAGTCTGCTGGGATAACGCAAATCATTATATGTAGCGCTGGGATAATTCGTAGACCGATTTCACACATTTTCGGCATAAAACTATAATGTATCTAATATTATATGTTCACTTAATTTTGTTAAATATCTTACATATCGTGGCGATCATGAATTCCAGAATCACTGATAACTTGCCAGAATCTACCGGACCTCGAAACTGGTAGTTTCCAGAATGTTCGAATGGCGACATTGTAACGAACTTAAATGTCAGAACAAAAAAGAATCGACGATAAGTTGCCACAATCAACCAGAGAGCGAAGATAGCAGTTGCCAGAATTTCGAGTGACGATATGTTGGTAACGATCTACTATATAAGAGCTGCCGGAGTAGCAGCAGGCACAGTTCTAAAAGAGTGTTGCTAAGTAAAGTGCAACTGAGTTATAAGTAAGCTCGAATAACGAGTAACAAAGTGTTCAGTTATTGAATAAGAAATAAAGAAAATTATATGGCCATTAAATTGGGACTTTAATTGAACAATCCAGTGATCGAACACAGGGTAGAGTTTCAACTTGAACGATTAATTTAGAAAATCCGTTAGAATTGGTGTCAGAAGTTTGGGATGGGATTGTCAAATAAAGTCCCATAAGAGATAATTAAAAAAAATTTTTAATTTTAATGAACTGAAGATACAATTACTAAAAAAAGAAGCTGGAGCAACGTGGTTTGCCAACAAACGGAATAAAATCCGAATTGCAATCTCGGTTGCGAGAGGCCATGGAAGCAGATCACATTCAATCGGAATTAGAAGAATCTACAACGAAGATGGAAGAAAGGGAAGAGACTCAATGTTCATCAAATCTTATGGACATGAACACGATTTTGGGTACAATGCCACGGATGGAATCACAAATGTCAGCACAAGTGTCCTCACAGTTAGCAGAGGTGTCATCATAGTTAAACGACCAAGAGGCACGAATGACACAGGTGACCTCACGAAAAACAGAGGTGTCCTCGCAGATGAAAGAGCAAGAAATACGTATATCGTCGCAGATGAAAGAACAGGAGAAACGTATGTCATCGCAGATGTTGGCACAACAATCCTAATTGACCTCGCAGTTGAAAGAGCAGGTGACCTCACAAATAAAAGAGGCGTCGACGCAGATTTCAGAACAGGTGTCCTCACAGATAGCAGAGGTGTCGACACAGATTTCGGAAGAGCAGGATAAAATTAAGGCTGAAGTGTTGAAAACCCGTTTCCGCGAGCTACAATTAAATCGCCCAATTATGTCTACAGGTTCTACCAAAGTAAAAATCCTACCTTCGACGGCACAATTCCGTCTCGAATAGCTCTATCGCAAATTTAAAGCACATCAAGTGGAAATAGAAGAACCCACTTGGGTGAATCGATTACTGGAAAAGGTGGATAAAATCTTAGAGAAATCTCCGGAAAAACGTAAGAAATATGATGACATGGTCAAATGCTTCTGCGGAGACGGAAACTGCGGAAAAAGCGGTCACATTGCACGCAACTGTAATATCGAATCCAATTGGTCCAATACTCCAAGTGGACGCAAACGCAAAGCTGAGGAAGTTCAAACAGCTTTCTAATCAGACAAATCGTTAAACCTAAGGTTAGCCAGCCGAAAAGTCACGGACTGGCTCCCGCAAGTGAATGCCCTGTAATCTCCATCTCACAAATAAGCAGGAACACGAGAGACGTTACCGTTAATGGATGTGTGGATGTGGTGGTAAATAAAAAAATAAGACTGGAGCAAAGTTACGTACCGCAACTGGAGAAGATAATCAAGTTACCGTGTTACACAATTTTATAGTGGCAGATTTCATCGACGAAATCATAATAGGAGTAGACTTTTTAGCCATCAAAGGATTAAAACCGACATGGAAAACAGGATAGTGACTTATACCGATATGGAAGTGCCACTTATGTTCAGTTACGATAGCAACCACAACATTAGACGAGTTGTGAGTTGTGGGTTGTTGAGGAAGCAGAAGAATCTACACCAATTTTAATATAATTATAGGAAAAACACTGGCGTAGTACTTAAGTAAGAGTACTTAATGAGTTCAAGTCACCAATCCTACTTTCCAAAGGAGCTATATTAGGGCAGTGTTAGGAGATTGAGGCCGTGATAAATTGTAAAACACGTCTCGAAGGCAATTCCATGGGTGAAAACGACATCTCGAGTAAAATTAACAGATGTTTTCAGATACAGACACATTCTCAGATACTCCAACATATTTGATAGAGACGATTCAAAAACAGGCAGAACCAAAGTTGTGAAATACTTTATTAACAAAAGTGATGTGAGACAAATCCGACAGGCTCCTCGTGAAGTTCCATTAGCAAAACGTGAAGTTGTAAGTCAGACCATACCTAAAATGAGCGAAAGTGGCATAATTGAACCATCAAAGAGCCCTTGGAGTTCACCTGTAGTACTGGCGAAAAAGAAAGATGGAAACATGAGATACTGTGTGGATTATAGAAGGTTGAATGATGTAATGAAGAAAGACAGTTATCCACTACCTAGAATCGATAGCACCCCCGATGACTTGTTATAAGGCACGAATTGGTTCTCAAGATTTGATATGAAAAGTGGTTATTTGCAAGTGGAAGTAAACAAAGAACACAAAGAAAAGACGGCTTTCAGCGTTGGAGATGGTCTATGTCAATTCACCGTAATGCCATTTGGATTATGTAACACTCCTGCCACCTTTGAGAGACTTGTGGAACAAATATTAAAATGATTACACTGGAAGACCTGTTTGGTGTACCTCGATACATCGTACGATATCATCGTGTTGGGTAAAAATTTCAATGAACCCTTTAAGAACCTGGAAGAGGTTTTCCAATGGTTTGCTAGCGCTGGTCTAAAGCTGAGCCCGAGGAAGTGGTCCCTGTATTCAAAAAGGAAGTAAACTACTTTGGACATAAAGTAACAACGGAGAATGCTAAGCTCCCGAGCTCTTATGATTCGAGCTATACGCGTATGCTAGCTTATGATACGAGCTGCACAACGGTCCATGTGCAGGGCACATAGGAGTCACGAAAACCTTGGAGAAGTTAAAGAAAAGGTTTTATTGGGTTGGTTGTCGTCAACCACTTATGGAGTGGACTGCCAATTGGACTGAATGCTTTGCAGCTCCAGGAGTCATGACCAGATGAAGCAGTACAATTCAGGTGTGCCTTTGAGCGAATTGAAATCGGTGTTGCTGATCTCTTTCCCGCCAGTGAATTAGGAAACAAATATGTTTTGGTAGCCATGGAATATTTCAGTAAATGGCCAGAAGTATACCCGAATCCTAATCAAGAGACTGAAAAAGTAGCAGACATACTCAACAATTGGGTAACGAGATATGGTGTTCCAATAGAATTACATTCTGACCAAGGCAGGAATTTCGAATCAGCGCTGATTCAGGAGATGTGCCAGAAACTGGGTATCCGAAAAACACGTATAACTGCATTACATCCAGAGTCCATTAGTCAGATAGCATAGTAGAACGATTCAATCGAACTTTAGAACATTTGAAAAAATTGGTAGGCAAGTATCAAAAAGATTGGGATTCTCATATATTCTTGCTCCTGATGGCTTATTGTTTTGCTATACATGAAAAAACGGTGCAGACTCCACAGACGGTAATTTTTCGAATGACCTTCGGTTACCGATTGATTTGAAGTACGGAATTAACCCTAATGGTGGAAGGAATGCTAAGGAAACCATCAGTATCCTAGAAGACTAGATGAGAGAAATACATGCTATGATGAGGCAGCGCACGCAATCATGAGTGATAAAATAAAGGCAAAATACGACATGTCAATGAACTCTGAGGGATTTGCTGAAGGAGATCGGGTCTTGTTATATAACCCACAACGGTAGAAAGGGTTTCTCCTAAATTACGCTGTAGTTGGGAAGGATCGTTCAAAGTTGTTAAACGACTCAATGATTTGGTATATCGCCCACAGACCATTGGAAGACCAAGGAATAAAATGAAGGTAGTTCATTTACAACGGCTTGCAGCGTATGGTACCGCAAATATGTCTAATCGGGACGATCAGACTTAGGTGGAGGGCAGTGTGACGAGCACGAATTTCAGAATCAGCCACAACTTGCCAGAATCTACCAGACATCGAAATTAGTAGTTGTAAAAATGTTCGAATGGCGATATTGTAGCGAACTAGAATGTCAGAACAAAACAGAATCGGCGATTAGATTAGTTGCCAGAATAAAGCAGACAGCGAAGCTAGTAGTTGCCAGAATGTTGGTAACGATCTGCTATATAAGGGCTGCCGGAGTGACAGCAGGACACAGTTCTAAGAACAGTGTTGCTCAGCAAAGTGCAAGTGAATTATAAATTAGCTCGAATAACAAGTAACAAAGTGTGAAGTTATTGAATAAGAAATAAAGAAAAGTATATAGCCATTAAATTGTGACTTTAATTGAATAATCCAGCGATCGAACTTAGGGAAGAGTTTCAACGTGAACGATTAATTTAGAAAATCCGTTACAATATTGATCGATATATACGCAATGAAACCAACTGGAAGTTTGAGCTTTTATATTAGGTATATGGGAGCTAGGGGAGGTATTTACCAGATTTTACTCATTTCAAGCATACGGAAACACAGTTATTAGAGACAGACACTCTCTGAACTTCACAGAGATAACTCATATAATGATTGATATGTATGGTATAAAGTGTAACGGGAGGTTGAAAATCCTTATATTAGATATATGGGGGCTGGGGAAGTATTGGGGGATTTTTCTAATTTTTGACACAAAGACATATTTTTATCATGTGTGTGAGATAATCTTCGAATTTCATCACGATATCACACAGGCTGAACGATGTTTTCGGTATAAAGTCAACAAAGAAGAGTTATTGCCGATTCAGACCATTTTTGCGCACAAGATGGCATATCTTGATGGTACTATTTACTGATGTTCACTCGAACATTCTGGCAAATGCTAGCTTCGCTGTCTGGCTGATTCTGACAAGTTATCGTCGATTCTGCTTTGTTCTGGCATTCGTTTTCGATGATCCGCATACGATATACTACATCGTTGAGTCGGTTAATAACTTGTCCTTTCCAACTACACTGTATTTGCTATTTAGGAGACAACTTCTTTCCTCTCTTCCGTTGTGTGTTACATAACAACACCCAATCTCCTTCAACAAACCATTCAGGGTTCATTGCCTTGTCGTATTTTGCCTCATTTTATCACTCATAATTTGCGTGCGCTGTCTCCCCATAATATGTATTTCTCTTATCTCGTATTCTAGGACACCGTTGGTTTCCTTAGTATTCCTTCCACCATTGGGGTTAATTCCAAACTTCAAATCAATCGGTAACTGAAGGTCATTACCAAAAATGACCCTTGCTGGAGTCTTCCCCGTAAGTTTCAAGTATAGCAGACCGATAACCCATCAGGAACAAGGATATATGGGTATCCCAATCTTTTGGATACCTGTCTACCAATTTCTTCAGATGTTCTTCTAAAGTTCTATTGAACCGTTCTACTATGCCATTGGACTGCGGATGTAAGACAGTTATACGTGTTTTTCGGATGGCCAGTTTCTGCCACATCTCCTGAATTAGCACTGATTCGAAATCCCTCCCTTAGTCAGAATGTAATTCTATTGGAACACAATATCTCGTTACCCAATTGTTGAGTATGTCAGTTACTTTTTCAGTCTCTTGATAAGGAATTGGGTATACCTCAAGTCATTTACTGAAATAGTACATAACTACCAAAACAGTTTTCTAGTTTACTGGTGTTTCCACGGCAATCGCTCAAATGACACACCCGCATTTTACTGCTTCATCAGGTCATGACTCCTGGACGTCGTCCCTTTAGCTGCAATGCACTCAGCACAATTGGAATCCACACCGTTTCGAATAACGAGTAATGAAGTATTAAGTTATTTGTTAAGTCAATGCAGTGGTCAAACTCAGAGCTTCCAGAAGATCAGAGTTTCAACGTAGGCAATCAATCTTTAAATCCGTTACAATATCTTAGGAAATTTTAATTTTTATACTCTCGCAACATTTTATACTCTTGCTAGAGAGTATATTAGTTTTGTTCACCTAGCGGTTGTTTGTAGCACCTAGAACTAATTGAATTAGATATGGATATATATACACATAAATGATCAGGATGAAAAGACGAGTTGAAATCCGAGTGACTGTCTGTCCGTCCGCCCTTCCGTCCGTGCAAGCGATAACTTGAGCAAAACTTAAGATATTTTGATGAAACTTGGTACACGTGTTCTTTGTAAGATGGCTGGTATTGCAGATGGGTGTAATTGGAAATCTGTCACGCCCACAAAAACAGATAAAGTGCTGTAACTAAGCGACACATTAAGATGTAAACGTGTTATATGGTACAGAGGATCCCAGTAGGGCGGGGCATCTGTGGGCAAAATTTTTGGTAAAAGTGGGTATGACCTCGCCCACAATAGGTTTAATATATATATCTCGGAAACCGTTAAGGCTATATCAATCAAACTTGCTTCGAGTAAGTTTTTCTACCATCTCCTCACACACTAAGAGGAAAATGAGTGAAATCGGATAATAACCACCCCCGCCTCCCATATAAAGGTTATGTTGAAAACTACTAAAAGTGCGTTAACCCGCTGAAAGAACGCGTCAAAAACATTAAATCTTACTGCAAATATGATACGGAAGGGTTGCATAGGAATCCGTGTAAAGTTTTGGTGATGGGGATGGCACCGCAAACTTTTAGGTGAAATCTCATATCTCAAGAACGCCTTAACCGATTCCAATAAAATTTGGTGTGTAACATTATATTCGCATTGTCGCTTATGTCACATTGTGAAAATGGACGAAATTTGATGAAAAACACGCCTATATTATATAGCACAATTTTAAGTTTCATCTGATACTTTCACTTTAAAGTAGATAAATCGAGCAACAATTAAGGTATTGGTATAAAGCTTTTCACGAATAGTACACTAAAGATATGCCATCTCATGCGTAAAATATAACTTTTCAAGTTACCACATACCCAATATATGGCCCTCAGTGACTTTATTTGACTTTTTACCGAAAATATCGGGAAATCTGTGATATTGCAATGAAATTGGAGGATTATCTTTCGGTGATAATAGTATGCTATGGTATCAAAAAAGGGGAAAATTGGGTAAATACTTCGCCTAGTCTCCATAAACCTAATATAAGGATTTTCAACCTTCCTGTAGACTTTATACCTTATATAACGGTCAATATATGAGCTATCTCTTTGAAATTCAGGAAGCGTCTCTTTCTGATAATAGTGTGCCCATGGACCTAAAATGGATAAAATCGGCTAAGCACTTCCCCTAGCCTCCATATACCTAATACAAGGTTTTTCAACCTCCGGATAGACCTTATACCATATATTTCGAATAATATGTAAGATATCTTAGCAAAATTAAGTGAACGTGTAATATTGGATATACCATAGTTGAATGCCGAAAATGTGTGAAATCGGTCAACGAATTAACCCAGCTCCCATATACTACATTTATAGTCTGGCAAACTTTATGCCGAATATAGCGGTCACTGTCGCTGTGTGAGTTACCTTCACAAAATTGGGTGAAAACATGTTCCCTAATATACTGAATAATGAAAAGAGTTAAAGTGATCAGTGCAGATCTCCATTCCAAAAATGCCCGATATAAGAATTCCCGACTTTCCATCTGACTTTAAACCGTTTATGTTGGTCAATATGTGTGATATTTTAATGAAATTAAATGGATTTGTTTTCTTAAACATAATGTGCTATGTGATATGAATGAAATCGGTCTAGACCCTGGTCTAAGACCTATATTCCTAATATAAGGATATCCGTTTCTCTGGTTGACTTATGGACTTATATACCCAATATATTTAATTAAGCCACTTTGGTTGAGTTTATATCGAATATATCTTATTTGAGTTAATTTGGTAGATTTTAATATAAATATCTCTGACACGAAACAAAATATAGCAATGAAAGTACGTGAATCTACGATCTAATAATAATAATCTAATATAATCTAATATAATCTATATAATCTAAAATAATAATATAATCTAATATTAGTTAATAAGATATCAAATATGATTGAAATTCATTGACAATTTCGTCAAATAATGAATGTTGAATTCTTCCGCAACATTTTTTAAGCACCTGTTTTTTAAGCACCACCACCTAAGCACCAGCACCTGAAAGCATTTCTCCGCCTCGGGTCCTTGCACATTGCGAGAGTATGAAATGTTCGGTTCCACCCGTACTTAGCCTTCCTTATTTATTTCATCTATTTTTTATGTAATATGCAAATATTATATGTATACAAATATGCATAATATAATAGAAACATATTATAAAATGGTGAGTAACGATAAAAATTTACTGATGAAAAATATTTGCGTATACCGCTTAAATGAAGCGTACAAGAATTTCAGAGTATGATATTAAATTGAATCTAGAAAATAGCCCGACTCGGGTTGCCGGACTCGGGTCGCCCGTGTGAATACAATGGGTAACACCAAAAGAGAATTTCATTGTAATGAGCAGCAAAAGTTTCCGTGTATAAACCCATAGATTGTTAACAATTTACATGCCAATTTAATACTTTTCTCTGTTGCCTCTTCTCATTCTTTCGCTTATGACGTCGCCACAGTCTAGCCTCTATTATTCTTGAACAAAACGAAGATTAACTTAGTTCTTTGTGTCATTGTAAAGAAGTAACAAAGGAATCATATGGTTGAATATTTTCATACAGCTGAGATCAGCTGATGGAAATAATGAAAATTTAAGGGGCTTCCTCTACTAACAATAATTAATACAAAGTATTTGCAAGCCGTTACACAAATGTTCGGTAAATATTTTTGATAATAGGTTCTTAATAAGTTCTTAGTAAATTCTTTCATTCTAAAACCATTCGCCTGCGTATGTCGAGTGGAAAATTTAGGATGTGTTCCTTGTAGGTTTGTACAATGTGTGACTGCGAGCACAAAATTAAAATAACCCAATGAGAACTCTGTTACCATATTTTTTGGGCATTTCTTTAATTCTTTCGTTTAACAAGTAAGTTTCTCTTTATTTTCTTTATTTATGTTACTATAATATTAAAAGAAATACATTGGGTCTTAAAAGCGTGTGTTATATTGTCTTGAAATGCTGAAAATAATTTGTAAGTACATTATAAAACGTTACCGTTAACGTTACAAAAATTAACGAGGTTAATTTAATTAATTGTTTTTATGCTCTCGCAACATATTAAAAAGAGTATAATAGTTTTGTTCGTCTAAAACTAATCAAGATAGATATAGAGTTATAGTTATAAATATCAAAAGGATGTGGATCAGGAGGCGAGATATCTGTCTGTTCGTCCGTTCGTTCATTTAAATATCTCGATAAAACTTGGTATACGTGTTCCATTCCGTGCACTCTGAGGAGGTTGCTATTGCAGATGAGGTAATCGGACCATTGCCAAAATGCTATAACTAAGTGACAAATTAAGCTACAAAACTTGAATTTGTTTCAGAGGATCACAATAGGAAGGGGAATCTGTAGTTCAATAATTTTTTAAAAGTGGGCGTGCTCCCGCCCCCTAATAGTTTTAATGTAAATATCTTAAAAACTAACTAAAACGTTTCTCTTTAGCACTTCATGATACAATGTGAAAATTGGTGAAATCGGATATTAACTTGACCACACACACCCCACATACAAAGTTGCTGTCGAAAACTATTAAAAATGAATTGACTCGCTAATTAAATGTCAGAAGTATTAACTTTTACAGAAAAGATGGTATGGAAGGGCTGCATGTGAATAGGTGTAAAAAATGGACAAAGGGACAGCGCCGACTTTTAGATGGAAGCCCTTATCTCAATTATCTCGACTAATTCCATGATGAATACTGTGAATTCTGTTAATTAGGTTGATTTTAATATCTCGGACATGAAACAAAATGTGGTATTAAAACTTAAGTGAGCGGATAACCTATAGTATAAATTAATATGATACCAAATATGATTTTAATTCATCCCCGGTATATTGAAACACTAGAAAATATCTTCCACCTTAGAGAATAACAAATTGCGAGGGCATAAAATGTTAGTATGCACCCGAACTGAGTACTTCCTTACTTGTTAGATATTAGATAAAATCATAAGAATATGTATAATCTCTTTTTTTATTTTTTTGGGTTTGTTTGCAAATATATAGATATGGTAACACTTTTTACTTGTTCCAATGCAACATTTCTGTCTTCGTGTGAATAGATCAAATTGAACAAAAATTTAAATTTTGAATTAAAGCTTTTTTTTATAATAATTAGTAAGAAATGAATATGTAGAAACAATTTAGAGAAGTGATAGCGTATGAAAAGTGCTTACTATAAGTGTAAAATTCATTATATATCGAAAAATGACATATTTAAAATTGTTAAATTTTTAACTTAAACAATTATCCTAAAAACTACAAGTTTGCGGTAGCTATATATGTATATATTCTTAATCTGGAGAATCTCCTCTATCCACCCAAATCAATTTTAACCCCAAATTCGGGGGATGATATTCTACAGTTTACCCCTAGTCAATCCCAGAGAGCTGATTTATCCAAAAACCACTAACTTATCAGATTGGTTATTTTGAATCATAATATTAATTAAACAACTCTCACAGTCTGCGTTATAAAATTGTTGCGAATAAATTCAACACAATGATTCATATGTAAGTATGTATTATATTTGATACTTTCGCACAACATAAACAAAGAAAACTGAACAGAAAAGTCAATTGTTCTATGAATCATCAGAATTTCCATCAATTTAAATTTAGGGCTAAGTTCAGGTGTAACGGAATAATTCATACTCTCGCAATTTTCAAATATTAAAGCCGGGGGCATATTTCTAGGTGTTGATAAAACTTTATATTAAAAAATGTTGCATAACAATTCAACATTCATTATTCGACAAAATTGTGATTTTTGGTATCTTACTAACTTATACCTTAGGTCATAGACTCACTTAGTTTCATTACTACATTTGGCTTTTTGTCCGAAATATTTATACTAAAATCAACCCAATTAACTCAAATGAAATGTGATATAAACTCAACCAAAGGGGCTAAACTTAATATTATATATTGAGTATATCAGGAAAGGGTCAACCAAAGAATCGGAAATCAGTATATTAGTGATATGGGGTTTAGACCAAGGTATAGACCGGTTTTATTCATATTCAGCGCTAAGCCACAAGATGTTTTAGATCCCAAGAATTTCATTAAAATTAATTTCATTAAAATACCGCACATATTGTCCAACATAAATGGTTTAGTCAGCTGGAGAGTCGAAAATCATTACATTGGGTTTAAAATCGGATATCACTTTAACGGGTATATTAGGGTTAGCGGACTGGACAGATTGCAGTAACTTTTGGTATTACATAATTTTATTCGAGAATATGTTTCTACGCAATTTTATAAGGATAACTCGCACATTTACCGACATACTCGATATAAAGTCTTCTATAATAACGAAAATCATTATGTGTAGTATATGGGAGCTGGTGTAATTTGTTAACCGATTACACACATTTTCGGATATATGATATATATTGACCAATATATAAGGTATAAAGCTAACCGGAAGTTCAAAATTCTTAGATTAGGTATATGAGGGCCAGGGGTAGCATTAATCCGATCTTATTAATTTTTGGCATCACGACATCTTATTACCAGGAAAAGATGCTGTCTGACTTTCATTAAGACACCTCATAGATTGATCGATATATGTGGTATAAAGTCAACCGGAAGTTTGAAAATCCTTATATCAGGTATATGGGGGCTAGGGAAAGTACTTATCCGATTTTTACCCATTTTTGACACAAGCACACAGTATCTTCAGATGAAAAATTGTTCTGAATTCAATAATATATCTCACATATTTACCGTTACTTTCGATAAAAGGTAAGAATCAGATTGAATTTAAAATTGTGATAAATAGGAAGTATTCATGGCGGGATTCCGATTTCGCCCATTTTCACACAGTAAAATAAGGATGCAAATAAAATATCACGCACCAAATTTCGTTGAAATTTGTGTAATAGGAGACACAAGATTTCACCTGAAATTGGGCGACACAACTCCCGTTGTCAAATTTAATGCTTCTGGCACGTTTCTTGGGCGAGTTAACGCACTTTTAGTAGTTTTCAAAATAACCGTTATGTGAGGATTGGGCGTGGTTTTAATCCGATTCCATCCTTCTTCACACCGTCTAAGGAGGCGCCGGAGGAAATTGCCCTCAGCAAGTATGGTGTATACGACTTCAATGGTTTATGAGATATGTGCAGTAAACCTATTAGGGTGCGGGGGCATACCCACTTTTTAAAAATTTTCAACCCACAGATGGATTTTGTCCCACTTTTTAAAAGTTTTCAACACACAGATAATATGATTTCCTCAATAAATTTAAGCTTTATATCTTAATTGTGAGCTTAGTTATGGAATTTTATAAGTTTTCGTTTAACGGCATTTTGTGGGCGTGGCAGTATTCCGATTACCCCTATATGCAATACCAACATCCACAGAATGCAAAGGAACTTATTTAGTTAGATATTAGGAATTTAGGATATAGTTTAGATATTATCAAATTTATCTTTATAATTTAGTTATCGCTTGTACGAACAGAGGGGCGGACAGATAGTCACCCGGATTTCAACTTCTCTCGTTATCCTGTTCATTTATATATACACCAGTGCCCAAGTAAACCTTACCATTTCACCATTTCAAACTGTGAAGTGGTTTAAGTTGAAATTATAACCCTATTTCTCAATAAAAATTTTACTTTTCAGTCTGATCGCAGCAATCGGTTTAACTTGAAATGGAAATGTAAAATATTGACAAACAAATAAGAGAACGATTAGAACAATGTTCGCTAAATATATAAAATTAACTCGTGATCAAAAAGTGATTATTTCTACTTTGGAGAAAGAAGAAGTGCCGGTTCACGAGATAGGAAGAAAAGCGGCATGCAGCCATCCAACAGTATTAAATTTACTGAAGAAAAAGTTCCAGGACAATCGTTTGGAGGGTTTGAAAAAGATCGGAACCAGGAGGAAGAGATCCTACTGAACAGACAACATTATTCACAGGATTAGTTTAAATGATCGGTTTAAAACTCCGAACAAATAAGAGAGATTCTGGAGGAGCAATATCAGGTAGCAATAAGTTCAAGAACACTACAAAGGAGGCTACAAGGGTATGGTTTAAGTGGAAGAAGGCTAGCGGAAAAACCACTCTTGACTGCAAAGATGAGATGGGCGCAATTGGAATGGGCAAGAATCCATCGTAACTGGTCTTTAAAGCAAAGGAAAACGGTTATATGATCAGATGAAAGCAGATTTAATTTGCACTGCACCGACAACTTAGCATAAGTCCCTCGATTTCCGGGCGAATGACTTAAGGATAATTGTGTCGTGAGAACGGTTAAGCATCCTGAAAACCAAATGGTCTGGGCATGTTTTTTTCACTTTATTCGGGGTTCCTTGCTCTTTGTTGATGGTATGATGAATGTGGAGAAATGCGGAGAAGTTGTATCGAATTTTTAATACCGACTATAGAAGAGCAATACGGATATACTATGAGGGTATCTTTCAGGATGACTCCGCCCCATGTCATCGGACCAAATCGGTAAGTTTGACATGGTTTAGTTTTCAATACATTCTTATGCTCTATGCTCATGATGAATCCCATATGCCATCAATCACTTTTTCTTCAGGTACAGAAGGCGTGGCCAGGAAATTCACGCGATTTGAATCAGATTGAGCATCTATAGCACATCATGAAAAAGAAAGTAGCGCAATATAAACCGCGCTCTGGTACAGAGCTAAATAAAACTTCTTGAAAATGTGTGGGAGGAAATTTCAAACGAAGTTTTCGAAAAACTCGTTGCTTCACTGCCCGACCTGTGGATCTACTAATTATTAAAACTTTGTTTTACAATATTTATTAATTTACTCTATTAAAAATACATAGAAAAATTGTTCGTATAATAGAAAAATGCAATATATAATACATAATATTGCATGCATTCAACAGCTGCAATTATCCTCTTTGTGTTCTAATAATAAAAAAATATAAAAATTAGTATCATTAAATGAAAAAAATACATATGTAAATCTACATTTTTAGAAGCGTCTTTCTTATAGATTTTAGCTTCTCTTGAGGTGAAATTTTCACCAGCAAAATCATTCACCACTCATTCACATTCACTTCATATACAGGAACAGGTAGTAATCACTTGGTACCAGGTCCGGACTATAAGGTGGATGCATAAGAACCTCAAAACCAAGCTTCCGGAGCTTCTGGCCAGTCACTATCGATGTGTGTGACCTGGCGTTGTCCTGATAGAACATAATTCTTCACCTATTGGCCGATTTCTTCCTTCATATGATCCAATTGTTGACAGTTCAGGTCACCAAACTGATAGCAAAACCTTCCTTAACGTCAAAGATGATTTAGCCACAGTTTGCGCCGGCTAACCGCAATTCTACAATGACTGTTTTCGCTTAACATTGTCGTATGCGAACACTTTTCATACCAGTAACCATCCGCCCCAGAAATGGATTGATTTTTTTACGATTCAGCAGCCATTCGCAGCAGGAAATTCGCTACATGAGGTCTTTTGCGTTAACTTTCTTCTTTTTGTCTGTTCTTTTCCATTCGACAATTTCCATTATTTTATCGACATTTTCGACAATTGGTCTTCCAGAGCGTGGTCAGTCTTTGACATTTTATAGAAGCGCAGAAAATATTCTAAAGTGAACTAAATGGTGGTGAATGTCTTGATGCGCTCCCCACCACGTTAGAAATCTATTTGCTTGAAGAGTAAAAATGTGTACCAAGGGACCTCAAAGGCGGTTAACTTACCCTAACGGAAGTGAGAATTGAGAGAAGAGAACTTTTAAACGACTTAGCCTTCGGCCTTTTCGAACCATTTTTAAAAGACCGCCTGTATTCTAAATATCTTGGAAAGAGCCTAGCAACGCGGGACATTCGAGCTTCATCTAATCCAACGCTTCCAAAACCTGCTCGATATGAGTTTTACGAGAGGTAAATTACCGAAAGACACCCAAGATCAGTGGAAGCTGCTAATTTCGTACTTAAGAGGAACACAGAACTATATTAGCTGCCAATGCGTAAAAGAAGATTAACTGAAATTCATAAGGTATTATTATTTAATTTTTAGTTTAAGATCACTTTAGAAATCTAATTTTGTTTTCTAAAATTTTTTTTTTGGCATGCAAAGGCTATTTTTAACAAACATTTTCTTTGTCAGTAAAAGTTAACCATACAATTTAATTATCTGTAAACTTTGAATAAATTCAAAAAGGCATTTCATTTAAAAAAATTTTTTTAATACTTCCAAACAAAAGATTTAGCTGTTTTTAAAAGCAAATTTTTAATTGGGGTGCGATTTGCTCCAGTGTCGTTCATGTATCATAAAATTGGTGTGTCCTCCGAAGGCTAACTTTTGACTAATCCGTTGCAGTGTCGAAACGCTCGGGCCAGTCAGCTTGTAAAACTTCAAACGAGTTTTCTCGAAACTACATTAACCAAGTCGGGCGGCGATGATACTCTATTGTACGCAACCACATAAAATTTAGCTTCACAGTAACATTATCTATTAAACTACGCACGATTTTCTCCTTAATATTACAACTTTCTTATGAACAATTTAATGCTAATTTTTTGGGTAAAAAATTTAACCTTATTTTTACAAGCCCAACTTTTTGTGAAGACTTTCGTCTGAAAACATACGTGCTTTACTGACAACTCTTACGTAGATTAATATCCCGTTTTTTATTTTGTTTCAGATAGCACGTGTGTAGTGCACTATGTAGGGCTTCTTGAAAAAGGTGATTCGGAAAATTTGCTCAGTAGCCGCCATCTTGTATCAAAATGTCTATATATAAAATTTTTTATGCACTCAATTACATTTTTAACAATGCCCGTAAAAGAAAAAAAACTATTCCTTTTTCCTTTTTCCTTACTCCGCGAATATATTGCCAAATTTAAGCATTTTTGAGAGCTCTAAACTGGCGTAACCATATCCCCTAAGGATCTATGTAACTAATGATGGATTAAGGCCTTATGCCTTATGGTTTGAGCATAAGCAGGACTATGTTCGATTTGGATTTTGCATTTGTACACTATAATTAGCAAAACAACTAAATACATTTTGTATAATTGCTAACTGGAAAATAATTAGATGAATTAAGAAATATTAAGTTTTCAAGTATTTATTTTCATTTAAACACTTTTTGTAATTTTAACGACGATTATATTATATTTGAATATACAGTTCTATAAATAAATAATAATTTAAATCATAATTTTAACTTAAGTCACTGCAGCAATGCTTATTTCAAATATTTCATTAATTTTTTTAATTGCTTTTCACATTTCTCTTTTCGCGAATGGCGTGTACAATTAATAACGTTTATTTTATATATATGAATATATATTTTTTTTCAATTATTATCTATGTGCACCACTGTATTCTTACTAACCTTGCCTCAATATAGGAAACTAAAGTGTTTCATATATAATCGCTGGTTTTAATAATTTTAATAACGTGACAAAAATGCACACAACTGGCATATTCTCGTCGGATATTAATGTATTATTATTCTTTGTTTTTTTTTTTCAATAAGCAAAAGCAAAAAAACTGAAATGATCAAAGTTTATCACAAGTGATACATAGTTGTTTCTTTTAAGTGTGCAACACATATGCACCTATGGCACACACATAAAAACTTAAATATATATTCTATAAATAAATATATATAAATATTATATTATATATTATATAAATATATAATATATAAATATATATATAAATATATAAATATATATATAAATATATAAATACATATATAAATATATATATATAAACATATATATATATTATATAAATATATGTATATATATATGTATGAATATGTAATGTATGTATGTACTACAATGCATTTGGTGCATACTTTGTATGTTATGCTATGTTACCTATGCTAACATATTAGCACCATTTTTATGTCGTTCTTTACTATTTAGCAGCGAATTTCTCTTAATTTCAATTGCTATGTTTCACTTAAATTTAATATAACTAATTGTTTGCTGTTATTTTACTTGAAATATGCTTTGAACGCCCTCTTGCACATTCATCAACCAAACTAGACTATGTATAGTTTGGCGAGAGCACAAAAATATTAGAATTCAAAAAAAAATATTTTTTTTGTTTATTTACATCACAATGTTTTATTTATCAAACCTAAGCGTTTTTAAGTGTTGTATTGGTTTTGTTTTGCGGCAACGAATAGCGAAGAACAATTTTTAAGGAAGTGGAGCAAGACTAGAATTAATTTAATTTAACAGTGTATGTGTTTGTCGATGTTTAGCTAATATTGAGTGGTTATAACAGAGCATGTTGCGGAAATAGTTGACGGAAATGTTATTTTATGATGAAAACAAAAACAAATAGATTTTTTATGTTGGATTGTGCTGCAATCTTTTGATTAACATACATATGTGCCAATTATATCCTCAACAAGCTCGTTTGTACTACATTTAATAAAAAAAAAAATGATAACATACTTTCATGTGCATCACATTTAATTTTAAATAAACGTTATGCTATAAAAAATGTAATTTTTGTAAGGCATTAAATTAAAATTATTAAAATTGCTATATTCTTCGCATTGTAAAAAAAAAAAAATAAAACAGATGCTATTTATAAAACTTTTCTTTTTAACAAAGGAACTTAGTAGCACCGCTTTAATATAAACTTTCAATAATATTTAAGAAACTACATATCGAATAGTGTTTGCTTAGACTTATCTAAACACAAATTATAACTCATGTTGTTAATAACACCCCTTTATAAAAAATTAAATTCACTCAAATTCAAATTTTTGGCATAGTCTAATAATTTTTACGGAGCTTTGTATTGTTATAACAAATATTTAACGTTATAATGGAATTGTTTATTTGCAACTCTCTGCAATAAAAATGCAACGGCACTTATATGTAATAAAGGCAACGCAACACTGTGTCGGCCTTGAATGTAGCCACTAAAGATTTCTTGAAATTTCTTGTTGAAAACGCACACAATTTTGGACGCTTATGCTTAGTGTGTATACGAAATATGCACTTTGATTTGCAAGTTGTATTAAAACACTTTATTTGCAAAAGATAAAATTATAATATGTACATATTTGTGTGAAACACGAGTGTGTTTCAAAACAGAAAAACGGTTGCCCTAAAATGCGACTTTCAAATTAAGCGTGTTTTTGTGGGTATAAAGTGAACTCATCGAGGCAGTATTGAATATTATCTTGTGTGTTTATTGCTCCGCCATGTCAATGTATGTGTACATATGTATATGTTTCAAAACTTAAAATTCAATATAACATAAAAACAAATTTTTTAAGTTATGTGGTAAAAAATAAAGTAAAAAATAAATATTTATGAGTGCGGTACAAGTTACAAACTGCTTGCAAATGCCTGAAAATATTTTAATACGAGTTGTACAAGTTATTTAGTTAGTTACGCCTTGTGAAGGGATTCACATAATATAATACATATTAGACCCCTTAAAAGTTTAACATTGTTTTTCTTTAGAAAACAGAATGACTTAAAATGCGCTATATAACTAAATGCACCAAATATAACATATTATTGGCCTACTCATATAAGATATATTCATAACTTTACTATCGTTGCAATCAATCTAATTTACATACATTCACACATGGTAATTTTGAACTTCCGACAACTTTGCCGCTTGCTTGTACCACTATAAGCAATTTAGCTAGATGCCTGCGTGCTAATGCCATTTAAGTTTTTTGATAAAAATAACACTATTAATCTGCCTATTTCTTGATTAGTTGCTTACTTTTTTACAAGTAAGTATGTATGCAGTGGTTAACTTTTCTTTGTTATCGTTTACCATTCACTATTCGTTATCCGTTTATACTCATTGAGTTTCGTTTCAAACACCATCAAACTAAATTATGTAGTAAATATTATTATATATTATAATCATACTTAAATAAGCACATTTAGTAAAATAAGTATATGTGCTTTACAGCCAGCCACCTTTACGTCCGAAGAGTAATGAACTCACAGTTCCGACAAATGCTTGTGTTATACTTTGTTGTTCTCGCGTTTCTCGTACTTTATTGTGAGCATCCTTCTTCGTCTGTGACACATCTATAGTGTCATTTTTCTTATTGCTCTTTGTTGCCGCGGACGTTGAGGGTACAGAAGACACTTTTCCCAGGTCGGGACGTACACGTCCACTACCGCCACCAGCACTACTACCATTGATCGTACCTAAATCAGATCGTTGACCAGCAATACCATTTTTAAGATTGCGACGGGACTTTTGTCGTTGTAATTGTTTTATACGAGACTCGGTGGTGCTTGTAGCATTTGTGGTCGCTGTCGCGACCGTTGCCGCAGTCACACTTTGTGTAGTTTTTACTGTATGCTGTTGTTCATTTTGAACAGTTCTTTCGGAACTTATTACGCTTGATATCGACTCTGTCTCCATGCTTTCATCATCGCTTCTTCTGCATGTGCTGGATGTGGTAGGCGTGGTCAGTCCCTTATGTAGCACGGTTTTTATTTGATCACGATTGAAGTGTATATCGTCTACTACGGTATTGGCGCATGTGTGCAAATTCTTAAGACTAATTAATTGTGCCATTGGACTAGAGCTGCGACTCGCTATACCGCTAGCCAGCTGGGACATGGTATTCGGTTGTGCAACTATAATATTCTCTAAGCCAATACTCTCCACTTTCTCCACCAGTTTTAGGGAACGCAATGCACGTCTCTCCAAGCGTGATAGCATTATTTTTTGTTGTTTTTGAGCTTGATTACGGTTCGGCCTCTCGATATCGCCAATTAGTTTGCGTCGAATCAAATCTGCACCAGTCGACAGGATGCCGAACAATGGTTCAGGCGAAGCTGAACGTGGTGGTGAACCCTCTGAAATATGAAAGTGAAATAATGAAATGAAGTTAAGTGGTAAAATGAATAAATGAAACAAAAACAGACTTTTCAAATAATTTGGTATATTCTAACTTACCAGGACTATTGCAGGGTGTAACAGTAGGTGTGAAGTTCGGTCCAGCAGGTGTATTCAGCGCACTTGGCGTCACAGCCTTGATACCACGTTCGTTTAACATTGAAGCTAGTCCTAAATTTACCGAAAACGTCGAGCAGGAATTCTTGCGTGAGAGTCCACCGTGTGGTGTGGGCGGGCAACTTGGTTGTCGCGATGTCGATGCGGAGGCCATGCGTGATGACAATTGTGACTGTGACAAAAATGACAAATCATTTAAACCATCATCGGGATGCATTACTATGCTCGTTGTATATGTGTATGTACAGCCAGAGGCTTCGAATTGCTTGCCGGGTGAGTCATCGCTCACGTCCTCCTCCACATCGGACAATGTGTACACTTGCATGCCCAAATCGTCTAAGCCACGGCCACCGCGTATAGTTACACCGGGTCGTTCCTCAAGTAGACCACTTAATGTTGGCGTTGCCAATCTGGACCAATGATGCAGAGTTTGTGAACCTTCTATAGGTTTAACAATTTGTAACTTTTCCGGCAGCCGCCATTGTTGCATTGATGCCGACATATTCGAGGATGAAATACCCGACGAACCTGTCGACATAATACTATCTGGAGTGCGCATACCTTGAGGAAGTGTATTTGTGGTGGTTGGTTGCTCATCATATGTGTAAGTACCAACGGGAGCATAGGAGAGCATAGCACGTCGTGCCAATACTTCAGCCGGTGTGAGGCGTTTTAGAGCGGCTTCTAAGTCTTTAGCGCCTGGTGCACCAGGCACACCAGTTGGTGCCGCTGGATAGCCGTCGTCCGATTGTGATGCCAGACTTTCACACGACAAAGTCTTTATACCCATTGAATTGCCATCGAAGGCGGCACCACGATAGGGCATTGCCGACATCCGCGGTCCCACGCTACTGCTCATTGCCATAGCGCCCAATTGTGTCATCGAGGAATTACCACTATCCATATAATTGCCAGTTTTGCTCGCACATCGCACTGTTTCGAAAACACGCTTATATGGTGGTATAGCACCAACGCCCAATCCATACGCGGATCCTGCTGCACCAGTACCACCACCATATATACCAGGTATTTGTGACATTAAACGACCCATGCGATCTGCGCGTTGGGTATCACCCGAAATACCAGAGTCAAGACTGTTTTCAGAATACACTGATGACTCCATTAATTCGCATTGTAACGATTCTGGCTGCAGTAAACCAGAATTCGATATAAAAGAGCTACGCGCTTGCGGCATTGTTTTCTTTCGCTGATTACGTAATTGCTCTTGAGCCTCCTGCAGTAGAGCGAGTACTTCCTGATATCGTTGCTTGAATTCAAGTAATTCTATTGCTAATGAATTTTGGTTTTCCTTGGTTATATTTAAAAGTGTAATGTGTTCGTCATTGTCGTGTGTTAATTGATGAAGTCTCATTTCGGCCTCTGACAATCTAGCTGTTAAGCTAATTATTTGTTCGTGCTGCAAACGATTCTCCTCGCGGAGACGTTCCAGCTCCAGATTCATGCTGTCGTAGCGACCGTTAGCTTCGTTCAATTGCGACGTTATGTCTTCCATAAGCTGACGTTCCTGCGCCTCAACATCATCGGTTTGTGAGGCAAGCTGTATAGCTTCAAGTTTTAGGCTTTTATTTTCATCCTGCAGAGTAGCAATTTTTTTTTGTAGTAAATCCAAAGTAATGGATTTGGAGAAGGTGGGAGAATCTAAAAGATAGAAGGGAGTTTTAAAATGGAATTACCTTAACATTTTTATAATTAACTTTATAAAATAAAAAATAATAAAAATACGCATGAATGTACACCTTGGACTATTAACATATGTTTGTACTTCATATATTATATATTACATTTGCCTACCATTTTCACTTCCTTCGTCAGAGTCATTTGTCAAAACAGCGATAAGTTCATTTTTCTTATGTAGTTCATGCACTAGTTGAGCGCGATCATCATTCGAAGCTTTCAAATCTGCTTCCAGTTCAGTAATTCTGCTTTCTAGTGCATTATTTTGTGTTAAAAGTTCTTTGCCAATTTGTACTGTTAATTCTAAGTCCTTTTCTTTCTCTTCCAATAAGCGGGTCACAGCTTCTATGTCATCATATGCGCGCGTCATTTGGCTTACACGGTTTCCACATAGAACTGAAATAGAAACAAATTAAATGAAATTGTACTACGAATTTTAATAATAAATATTTACACGTATTAAAAAATAAATATTAATTATTTACAAAATTGTGTATCTTACATTAGCACACATATATCAATTTCCACTATGGAGTAGTAAAATATAAAAACTGATAACATCATTAGGAGGGAATCGGGAAAACAATATTCATAACTATTAGAATTTTTGTTCCTTTTTACTATGGTAATTAATGATTTTCAAATTTGTTTCAATCGCAAACCTTAGCAATAATTTCATCACTTGACATTTTTTCTCTTTTTTCCTATACCTATAAGATTTTATTCTCCGCAAATGAAAACCAATCTGTAGAAGTCATACCACTATATTACATTTTTTTTATACGTCGACTAATTCATTTTTCTATTAAAAACAGTTAAATACTTAATACTAAGTGACATAAGTGAATACAAATATTCATTAAGTTTTCAGCAAAACTAGTATATTTTTCACAATAAATATTGTTCTTTCTGCATTCAGCCTTCACGAAATATTAAACTTTATGAAAATTTTACATATTTGAAAACCATAAAATTTAACGCCTATTTGTATATAAGGTATACATTTTACTACCTTCGTAGAGTAATTGTTCGTTCTCAAACAAAGATTGGTTATTAGATCGTATTTGGGAAAAGTTAAGATCAGTTAAAGTAGCATTTTCCAATGTATTAAATGCTGCAGTCGTAAATGTGGATGAAGTACACAATATTTCATCCTCATACTCCAATTGCGCAGCATCCATGTCATCTTCATTACAATTTTCAAACCACTGTAAGTTCGATTCACTGGCTATATTGAAGTTTGTGGCGACAGCGTCAATGTTTGCATTCCTTACCACCACATTTTCTATATTGCTCTCTAAAATGTTATATCGATTTTCCGGAGACCACGACGCGTTGCGTCGATGCAGACGGTCATTACATTCAAAGCAACCACTGGAAGCGGCATTCTCCATCGTTTTGCATGCCAAAGAAAATGCAAATAAACTTAAATTTACGCGTATTCAAAAGGATTATGTATATTTCAAACAAGCACTCATAAATTTTAATTCATTTCACGTTTTTATTCGAACGCAAGATATTGTTAATTATATAACAGCCCCAATATGGCTAATTTACTTATGCTAGCAAATGTGTATGGAAGTTTTTAAAAGTCAAATAAATTGTATTGAAAATCAAAAGCAAACAGTTAGAATGTCTGTTTCGATTCATTAACTTCAATCACAGCAATTTGTAGCGACGTTATTTTCTATAAACGAATTTTAACATTTCAAAGTCTGACGCATCGTATTTTCTTCAACACTTGACTACATACTTCATTCAGTTATGGGGTGTGCAAAATTGCTGGAAAATGCAAGATTGTGACAAAATGGAGAGAACTTTGTTTTGCACGCCTGCGCTATTTTGCAAAACCAAGGGGTGTTAAACTTGTCTTAATATATATGAATACAACCTTTAATATACAAGTAAACACATCAAAAAAACCGTTTACTAAAAGTTATATCATATTAAATCTTTGTGATACTCACTTTATAACCGAACTTCAAATATTTCTATACATATATGTATATGTATATTCTTATATTTACTGAAATGCTATTCCCCTTTCTGGACTATGCTAATCTAAGTTGACAGAGGAGAAACAAAGATTCCAAATGGCTTCAATCTCGTGACGCAGTATTCTCAAATACTACAAGATACAGCTTCAACAAAAACAATCCATTTACCCCGTTTTAAAAAATATGTCTATCGCGTGCGAAATTTTCACTTTTCTTTCTCAAAATTACAACGCACAAAACTTAAAAAATTTACAATTATTAGCTGAAATCAAATTCGGTTTTATTTTGCCAAACACAACTATCTATTCGCAAGAGTTCATTGCTTTATTAATAGAAAATGAATATTGGAACCTCAAAAATCAATTAACAAGTGTTGTAGAACGCCACATATAGTCAAATATAAGTGCCGGTTCATACACTAGGACTTTTGTTGCTGCAACTTCTACTTTGCTTGTCCGATGGCAACACTCTTTGTGTTCTTGCTTGTGGCAGTAATTTCCCGCAGACGCTGTAATTCGGGATTTCTTTTCATTTTGAAATTCCTTTCATGATTTTAATTGCGCTCAGCTTCAAATGAATATTAATAATATTAGGAAATTTGAATGTTATCATGTAATAGGTATAAAGATATGCATAATATAATAAAAATTTGTTTGTGTGCGAAAAATATTTTTGTGTACCGCGTAAATGAAACGTAAACCAGTTTGAGAAAATTAAAAATATTTTGTTTTTTCTTATTATGCAAATGTACAAGAACATAGCTACAGTTTAAAAAGGGTTGTGCAAGAATGTGCAATGCAAGAATTCCTCAATGTTTTAAAATATTTTAAACCTAAATATCTTTGTTAATTTCGTTTTAAATTTATGATACTTAGATATGAGAAATTTTGTCGGTAATAAAATAAAGCAATACTTATTAAGCTTTTACTTATGAAATACTTATTAAACATTTTTCAACATTACAGTACACTGACTTCAGTAAATACCTTCCAAATTGGAATGGTTGCCATTTATTAAGAGTAAATATTATTTGCAAATATTTTTTAACTAAAGTATTGGTTATTAAACTAAGTCCAACCAATTGAATATATATAAGAGATGGTTGTTCAGAGTTGGAAAACAAGTTTGAAAATATTAAAACTTTTAGAACGGTTACAATTTCCTGTATTTCGTTCAAAGCAATTTTACATTTCGAACAAACATATAGTTTTTTTTTCTGCCCAAATCAATATTATTTTTTTAGGAATAATTGATTTATGATATAACTATGTGCATACTTATAGAGATATATCGGTCATTTATTTTATGAACAGTTACTCATAATGCTGCAAGTTATTTTCTTGGAATAAGTTAAAGCTTTAAAAGCCTTATATCCTCTTTCACCGTATAAGGAAATAAATAAAGCTAAGAAATCTGAAAACGAACACAGCTGGAACAATTGACACTTAGAAATGTTTATTTGAAAGATAAATAATCGCACTTATTTATAGTTAAATGGCTACGTGTGTATTTGCACGATCAATCAATAAAGTTTTCCTTTTATTGATAGAAAAATACTTAACTCTGATCGTACATGCAAAGATTATTTGCAGCAGAGTATACAGATAAACATCGGCAAATTTAGAACGGGAACCGCGTATAATATTTTAATACACAAATACGCAGTAAAATCTTCTTCTATTCAATTATATAAAAAAAAACTATTACACCCTGTGTTACATGTTGCGAGATTATACGAATTGTATATATGTTACCATGCATACCTTGTTCTGAGTATAACGTCCTTACAACTTTTAGAGAGTTCTTTCCGTCAGAATTTCTTGTTGCATGATACATTAGATGTTGTTCACCACATATTGAAATTTTATCTCGAAACACTTTCTCATCTTCTTTGTTTTGACCTTTAGACACGAAATCGCATAAAAGTGATACAAATCGTGGGGAAATATTGCAATTTGTCTTGCTTGTAGCTAATGTACGAACTCGTTCCATTGCTTCCAATTCAAGTTCCAAATGTGAAGCCGGTTCTTCAGATTCACTGATTGAAGCTAACGGACAGCTACCACTGCTTAAAAACGACGTGTCCACTTTGAAGGACTTCATAACACTGATAGCTTTTTTAGCATTGCATTCTACTTGTGTTTGTAACAACTTGAAGGTGTTTTCAAAGCCTTTACTTGCTTGTGAAGGTTTTGCTGTTATTAGTAGTGAAGTTTTCGACTTTTGTTCGTTTGTTGATAAAATAGGTGATGACTGTGCATATGGTGTCGACGCAGTGGAATTAATAAGACCTCCTTTAAAATCTGAACTAATATCAATGGAGGAAAAATCCAAAGGAGAAAAATTTGTTGTTCTCACATTTGTACATTCAGTGAATGCAATAATCCCATTGACTTCGGTATCATCAGCATTACACTTTCGACGTTTTGAACATATATCAGCGTCTCCATATTTAAAATCGGTTGGGGCAATTATATTGCTTTCTGGCACACTTATTTCTTCTTTCGACATATTTTCTAAATATATGTGTTCATATTAGTTCGAAGATATTACGATTTTTAACAATCCGCTTGTTTTTATAATCATATATATAATTATATTTTTTTGGTACAATTTAGAATTTTTTGGAACTCATCGTGAACATCTAATATTGTCTTTTAACCAAGACTATATTATATTTGCTTAACTGTTTTTTCTTCTTTAATATTGATGTTTTCACCCCAAATGTAGCATTTTATCAGTAATGTTTATCCTTAGTGTTTTAAATACGGCCACTTTTTCTACGTTTTCGTATATCTGACAGTCAAATGGCATAATTTATTTACTTATCATGACGTTATGATTATCTTCGCATTGACTTTTTTTGGCACATGACAGCAACGGAAATTTGATTTAGTTTTATGACTATATGGAACAAACCATTTCATACAACGAGGTACTTATGTACATATGTATATAGCCTCTACAACTTCAATGAAAATATGCGAAGGAAATTTTCAACAGCTGATGGAAACGACCAAATTGAATTATAGTTGTGTTTCCAAAAAAAATTATTATCATAACAATTAGTTTAAAAACCATCCAACGCAGTTATTATCAATCAAATTTAGATTAAAACAAAAAAATGTATGTGTATCTAGTTTGGTTGCTTATCAGATAACAAACAACAAAAAAAAAATAAAATATATCAATGTCATTCATGTACCACATACAAATAAAATTATGAATAATGCTACGTTGGAATAGTTTTATGTAACTCAAAGAATGAAACGTAGATATAACAAAAATTGCGTGCATTAATAATTATGATCCGATTTCTTTTTAACCACTAAAATATGTTATTAACCAATATGTAATATAACCGTTGTTGAACCAATTAAACTCCATTGACCAATAACCAAATTGCATTGCATTTATTAGTCAAGTTTTACATGGTGAAAATATCTGGAATTCCACCTTGCTTTTAAATGAGCTCTGTATATAATAAATAGTAATTGGTCAGTGTTACGTATTGTCATCCGATGAAGCATATTTTCATGTGCTATACTTCAGTATTGCTATTTTACACATTTATAACAAATTTCACTAGAATCTTTAACACTTAAAGGAGTTGGCATTCACGTTTTCATTATTTAGTTTACTTTAAGAACAACCGCAAGGCATTCCAAAGCACTAAAAAAAAAGAATAATAAACGTCTACGCTCACAAATGAACACTGAGTGGACAGTGGAATGAAATAAATTGCCGCAACGAAATTTCTTCAACACATTCCAATTTCAAAAAAAACTAAACTGAAACAACTCAGCAGAAAACACGACGAGTAAGCAATGTACAGGGATGTATTTTAATTGTTAATAACGGGCGATCACAGCACAATAAAAAAAACGTATGTATTATAAATTTCATTTGCGAAAGCCAATAAACTTTGATTAAAAAAATCTTATTAATAATCACTTGTCGAACACTTGTCGAACATACAGTCCACTAGATTCTTGCATATATGCACTGCTATATCAACATTTACAGTGAGGGCGCGAAATAAAAAGGGAATATATTTTATTAGAATGTAAACAGTTATATTTATGTACAACTTCATTTGCTTATACTGGTTTTATTGAGGAAAATTTTAGCCATATAATTTTAGTTGCAATTTAAAATTTATATGATTTGGAGATATAATACGATACTTTTGATTTAGCTATTTAAACTCTTGCAATATTGCTGTTATAAGGAAGTGGTTATACGATTGAAATATTAATTCAATTGAAAGTATAAAGAAGATTATAGAAACCACAAAATGAGAACTGCTTGAACATATTTCAAACATTTAATTGTTTAAAAATTCTGCAAAACATTACCATAGCATTATAAAATTCATATAGTTTTAAAATTCTTTGTATGTATGTATATATGTAATTTTTTTTTTTGCAAAATATGCAATGTTTTGAAATTTATATTTTGAAGGCTCAATACCAAGCAGCCGCTACTGTACTGATACGTTACCTAATTCACGTTTTATGAAATTTTTAGATATTTTATTTTTAGTTAAACACACATCTGTACATATGCAAATAGACACAAATGATTTAGGAAAGCTTCGAAAATCTTAGTGTCAGGGATTCATATTTAAAAATAAGTATCACTATCACGTACACCTGCATTTATATATGTATATATATATATATACATATATATGTATAATGTGTAATAATATAGTATAAGTATAATATACTATATAATACATTTAGTATAATATAAGGAGTAATAATGTATAAGTATAATTTTTATTAGGATAGGAATATGTATTTGGTAAACAATATACAAAAGTGTTGAGGTTGAGAATTGAATTCAAAACTGAATAACTCTTTAGAAAAGAAACTAATTTAATTAGACTTATTTAAAACAAAACGAATTGTATACTAATAATAGTTCAACAATTAAAAGCTCCATCTTAAATCTCATTTTATGGGTGAACTCTTAAATACCGACCCGATCTACTACTTGTGCAATATATTATATGAAATATATTTGTTACTTATTCATTGTTATGCCACATTGAGTCATTAATGGAAAACCGCTAAGATGATAATTTAAGTTTTTATTTGACAACAATAATTAAACAAAACGAAAATCACCTAATTTTGTAAAATAAAATCCTAAGCTATCTTACATAACGTATTTTAAGCAAGCTACGAACATTCGCTGTAAGACAATTAAATCGGAATGTACGGAGAACTTGCTAAAAAGCATTGATAAATTCTCGAAATGAGTTCGAAATATTAGTTAATTCATAAAGTTAAAAAATCTGTAAAATTATTTGTAGGTGCACTCTGAAACCCATAAGGTTTATTATGTTATGCAGATTGCTCTCAAGTGAACTGCGAAACGAAAATAGAGCTCTATTTTTATTGTTTAATTATCAATATTCTAAAAGAATTCAAATTCGAGTCAATGGCCAGTTCAGTTAAATATTGCTACAAACACGATTCATACGGTATTCTTACGGAAGTTGTACCGAAACGTAAGTGAAATATGTATAATACAATAAAAAAATTGGAACATTCATATATGCTTCGGTTTAAAACTTACCCCCAAATTCGTAAAAAAAAACAACCGAAATTCTGATAAAATCTGGTTTTATACAAATATCAATTACTTATGGATATAAATAACCAAGAAATACCGGTTTATAATTTTTGTTTGCTTTGGGGACTATAAAAATTTATCTTACTAATAAGTACAATGGCAGATTCTTAAATAATTGTGTTAAAATTTTGGTAGTATCTGAAGGAGAAGTGGATTTTATGGAAAGGACCTGCATATAAGCATATTTTGAATTCAAAGCGAAATAGTTAATAGCAGCGTTTTTTATTTAAGATTTACAAAAATTCGCTAATCGCACGAAAATCATATTAAGAAACCATTTTAAAGATACAATATAAAATGTATCGAAACAAAGCGATAGCGGTGACAGATAATTTAAAAACTCATATTATGTGGTCGGTCATTCCGATTCTATATTTGCATTAGAGTCAGTAGACAGCTTGTTGATCATTTCATATGCATTTTATATTTAAATTTTATACAATCATAAGTAATGAATAAATTAGCTACGAGCATGAGAATAGGTAAGATAAGGTGGGAATGGAAACGATAAACATTAAAAACCTTGTATGATTAATATAATAATGTCTATTTGAGAAAAACTAAAAAGAATGGAAAAATATAAAGTTGTGGACTGCGAACGACGCAAAATATTTTTATAAATTCTCTGAATTCTATAGCACAGCTTAAAAGTAAATAAAAGTAATATCCAGTAAATAATAGTCACTCCTTTTATTCACAATGTAAACTGAAAAAATGTTCGACATTTTAAAGTTTTTCGGTTGAAAATTATCAAATATTATTTCACTTTTCGAGAAAAGCGAGTATAAGATTTATTATTAGTATATTTCGACACCTTACATTCTCTGATTTATCTTGATTTAACGTACCATGTGTACTCTTGTATATTATCTACTTGGTGTACACTTACCACGTGTTTGTGAAACTTTCAAACGATTTAATATTTTCTCGTGATAAAACACAATTAAAGCGTGATAAACACAAATCTCGTGATAAACAAATTAATATCCATGTAAATTCACTGCGAATAGTTTTTCGACACCTACGCACCGAGGGGAGAGCACCTACTCAGAGTAATCCACTACGGCGGTATTTAAGAGAGCAAAACTTGCACCACAAAGGAATTCTAAGCAGAATTAAAAAATTTACTGCACTAAATCGTTAAATTATGTAGCTTTTACTTCAGAATAAAACGTTTCAAATAGTTTTAAGGAATGTTGCGGTGGTCCTAATTTTTGCCTGAACGTAAGGCAACGTAAAGCCAGGTCGTAATGGTATTGTACTTGTACTTGTACAGTAATACTACGCTTACTTCAAGAATTCTTACCTTTTCAAAATATCAGTTAAAATGTTAGGTTATTTCATTACAAAATAAGAGATACATTTGTAGGAGCAGCATTAGAACATATTTGAACAGATATTCTAAAATTCTATTCCATAAAATCCGACTTAAAAATGTTACAAATGAACTTATGAGCCTAAAAATATGCAAATCATACATTTGGAGCTTATAAACCATTGGCTTTTTATGAACACATAACATATGATTATGCTATTCTGTTTCGCATCTTTTAGGCGCATTTTACGTAAATTAAATTCAGGTTGAATTATGTACTTTTGGATTAGAAATATAATTTTATATAAGAATCTATGCAGGATTTTATTTATAATTATTGTTACGCGGTAAAATATTTTTAATTATTTTTGTAGACTTATGCTGATTGCGGTGAAAATAACATCGGTTAAACGAATATTATGGGATGGGAAGCAGAAAGTAGAGCATTATCAGTTCTTTCTAAATTAAGGTATTTATTAGTAAAAATTGACAGATTCGGTTCAGCATAATGAGATTTGATAAGCCATATAATACTTCTGCTAAAGGTTAAGAAACTTAGAAATAACATCAAATAAATATTTTTTCGAAATGTTTTGTCAGAGCTTTGGCAGTGTATCCTTATGTTTCAATACATTGAATCTTATATACCTCGACCGCCAATACGGTCAGAATATGTAAAAACCTAACTGGATTGCATAAATACATAATAAATTGTAAAAGATACTTACGAAAATAATTAAGTGTCTCACGTGTCTGCTCCTTGGTTAAACCTAAACCTTCGGTAGGTATTTCTAAAGCTGGTGTAGGGACAAACCAATCTTGATTGGAATAGCCTGAAAAGTCGGTTAAGAAATCCGATCGTACTTTGTATTTAGGAATTTGTTCCTCCAAAAGAGAAAAAATCTCGACCTCAGGTAAATTTTCGCTGCTACATAGTTCTGAAATAAATTTAAATATATATATAAATAATGTAGTATGCATGCATTCCAAAAATTTCAAAGGACCAAAACGGCAATGGTAATTAACCTTGTGATACCTTGTGCAACAAAGTGAAATATTTTACCATTTTGGAATAAATATTGCTGTATACATACATAATGTATGTATATATACAAATATATGCGTGTGAAATATTTTGTGCTTTATACCTGTACAACAGCTGGCATCGACCATTTGCACTGCAACTTTGACATTTTGTTGCTGTTGTTGTGTAAGGCGCTTCGTTGCTAATTTTGGTAAATGTTTATTAAGAGTAGCTTGTGCGGATGGACTTAGCGGAGCGGAGGACCTGATAGGCGTTGAAAGCATAAAAATGCTTGATTCCTAGAAAACCGAACACAAATTTAGAACATACTTTTATGCAAGTTCAAATATAAATATATACATAATTTGTCAATTAATTCTTTGCAAAATAAAAAACAGCATTTGTTGTTTTTTAGTTTTGACTTATGAAATTTTTGTGCCTTAAACAGATTTAAGATACATTTATCTATAGTTTGGTTGAAAAAAGGAAAGTGAAAACATTTATTTATGTTATTAAAACCTAAGCCTAAAACTTAATTTTCATGTTGTTTTTCATTGTAATTAATTTGCATGTATACATATGTATGTATACAATAATATTCTGTATACATAAATTAAAAAATACACATAAATAAAAAACATTAATATTCTGTATACATATATATTTATAGTGTGTAAACAAGAGCAAATGTTTTGAATTCAAATAAGCAGGGAAGTTCTGGAAATATGCTTGATGTTCCTGGGAGATGATTCCGATTCAAGTAAGTGATTGCAAGGATGATTTCTACGAAAACATCCCAGCAGAAACTGTCTGGAGAGGAGCTCGATGCGTTCTTTAATTGAAACCATACCGGCCTCGTTCTGTAAGTACTCAATGGAGATATCAAGAGACATCCTGCAGTGCAGTGTTCTGAAATCCTGAGACTTCTTCGACTGTGTCCTACTGCTTCCAGGCATGGTATGGGTCTACCGGTGCTGCATAATTTATGACCGGCCGGCTGATTGCCTTGTAAGTTGCCAATAACGTTTTTTTGTCCTTTCTCCAGGTGCTTTTAGAACAGTCCTCTCACAGGACAGTCGGGAGTAGCAAGGCTTCAAGTATCTTCACTACTGGGGAAAAGAGAGTTATCGGACGATAAGACTCCCTGGGTTGACCGGTTTCTAAGGTTTCAGTAGTGGGACCACTCTTCCAATTTTCCACATATAGGGTAAGTGAATAGTGGTCAGTGGCAAACTTAGAACCTTGGTGAGATATTTTACTCCTGTCGAACCTAGGTGTTTTGGCATCAACATGTTATGTCGTTTGGCCAAAGGATTTAAAGAATTTTGGCTTATTGACGACATCTTGAACCTACTGGTCGGTGGAAGTATGTGGCGCCCAGTCTTTTGAGATGTATGAATCTCCAAATTGATGTCGAGGTGGCGTAAGGTGTCGCGCTGGTTTGCTAAAACGGCTGCTTCGACTTGGAAATTAGGGCGGATTTCCGCAATTCTTCCAGCGGGGTTAAAACGAGCAGTAGCAGCAGCTGCGATCACCTGTTATTACATGTACCCATAATTCTGGTACGGGCTCATTGTGCAGAATGCCGAATCGCCTGTCTGTTCCGCCATCTCTATCCCCTACGATCGTTTGATGGGTTACTATGATAAAGATCATAGTGCACGTTAAAGTCGCCTAATGACAATCGGTTCTCACCACGAAGCATCGCACTCATGTTAGGGTGATATCCTATTGGGCAACATGTAACTGGTGGAGTATGTATTAGTTATTTCGAGCTCCAGATCGCCTGACCGGTTAGATATGGACTGACATTCTAGGGTGTATTCCTGCAGTCAATATCGCCACCGATAAGACGATATTGCATAGTGCTGTGCAGTGTGTGCTGTGCATAGAGTGTGCAACCTGCACAACTCAGAAGATTAGAGCGGCTGTTTAACTTGGTCTCTTGTACAGCAGCCATTGATACGCCTTCCCGTCTAGTAAAATCAACTATCTGCTGTTTGACGACGCCATTAGAGGTTGTTGCGAGGGCAGACTCCTGAAGCACAGGGCAACGTATGACACACTACACTCACGTGTGGTGCGCTCGCCGGAACTTGTCGGAAATGACACCAGCCAGCGAGAGAATTGCACTTGACTGATGTGATGTTCCGACGTATGGCGGTCTGACATACGGAACAAACAGTGCGAGGAACCAGGAGTTGCAGTATATGCCTAGATGAGCTCGTTGAGGTCCTTTATTGGCTACTTATTACGAGTGGTGGCTCAGTGCGTCAACTAGGTGCTAATGCACTGCCCTAAAGGACCCGGCCGGGTACAAGGGATTAAAATTTACTAGTTATGTAACCTCGTATTGTTTTTATTTTCTAAAGTTTGTAGGATGTAATAATATCTTATGTTGTAGTTTAGTCAGCTGGCTATGCATCTAAACTGTTGTTATGCATAAAAAACGAATTCTTGAAGTAAATGCTCGAATTGATTGCCTGCATTTCTCTATAAACAAATCGATTATATTAATAAATTCTATATATTGAAAGATAATAAAGTGTTAAAACTTTAGCATATACATGCATACATATATATGCACCAACACATTTTGCGTAACAATTTGCTTGTTTGCACACATACATACCTTCAGTTCAGGCAATGGAGAAGGTGCTAATCTCAGGTGCCACTCTGAGAAATTTGTGTTTTTGGCGGCAAGACATATGACAAATTATAAAGCTATATACCTACCAATATGTATATAGTCATTACTATGTCAAAATCACACTTTGCTATTTGGTAGCTCTTCGTTGAAAATATTAGATAAATAATTTGCGTACGTGCAAAAGTGGTGATACCCCAGCTGCTCCATCAAACAATGACGTTTGCACTTACCTATTGATCATTAACTGACTTCAAATGTATGTATCTGTACACATACGCATACATTCATACCTTAATGTTTAAAAAAAATAACCAAAAATTGTGAAAATGGAGTTTACCTTAATAAGTACAGATCTGTATATTAAAATAGCAGTGTAGATATGTTTTTAGTTATATACTGAGATATTTCTTAATTAGAAAAACCACAAAAACTCAATATTTGATATAAATTATATTTGTTTAAGTAAATTTACAAATTGATGCCGCTTGGGATTCTATCATAATCATTTATATGAAGAAATATTTAGTTTAGTTTAGGTTAGTGGTCATCGCAGTATAAGGAAGAGCTAAGAGCTATCATTTAACCTGTCTATTAGAATTATATTCTTGATAAGTAGCAAAGTAGAGCTAGAGTAAATAAGATAGAAAGCTATATAATATATTACTCATATCTTATCATGCTTTCGATAGTTTTATTGTTTCCAATTCATTGTAATGAATTTTAAGTGATTATTTGCCTGTGGCCTATAAAGCCAAGCAGTTAAGGATCTAAGTTGCATAATAGACACGCATAATTGTTTGAAAATAATAACTAGTTCCTGCATAAATGCAAACTGTTTACTTTTTGCAGATTTTCAATTTGCCGATCATGTAGTCACGTATAAACCGTTCCTTGCATGTTTTTCATCAAATTAACACTTTCGAAGTTTTTAACCAATGATTTTTGTCAAACTAATACAACTCTTGTGGCGCACTCACTAAATAATTAAAAAATTTTAATTCAAAGCATAAAAAAACTTGCATAGTTCTTATATAAGATATTAAGAATGAAAACAACCATCAATTCTATTAACTTTGGACAAGCACAAAACAATATTTGCGTGAAAATCATACTTGTATAGGCGTTTGTGTCACCGAACGATTACAAAATCATTTCCTCACACCCAACCAATACGACTGAATTATTTTCTTACTCAATTCAAACACATTTTTATTACCATTGCCTCTTTTTATAATCCAAAGGAAAATGTCTAGTGAAACTGCGTATCCTTGTTTTGATTGCCAAGTTGTACAAACTATTTACTGGAGTCTTAAGTTAGAGCTTCATTAGAAAAATCGAATTTTCCGCTTTTCATTACGAATGACCGTCTTTTATTATTGTTGCAATTACTTTATTCGTTTCTGCATGTAAGAGGTTCGCGTTTTTCATTAAGCGCACTGGATTCGATTACGCACACATTATTTTAAATTTTTCTCCAATTTCACTTCGCCTTACCGACGCAAAACTTATTGCATAAAAGTGTAAATATTTTAAAATAAAATATATTGCCTTAATTGTAATCTATTTGCACCGAGAAAAACTTATTCAATTATTTTCGTTTACAGATTGATGTTTTAATTGTGCGAAACTAAAAAAAGAATGCCCGCAAATGACACCAGACAACGAAAAATTACTGAGCTATGTTTAATTGCCACTGAAATGAGTTTTGTTCAGTGAGCTCTACTTCAAAAATGTGTTCGGAAGAAAAAAATTTTGTTTTAGAGGGAAGACTCGCTTTGCTTGACAGTTCATATTTTGACATCGAAGCGAAGCCAAAATGCGGTATGTCAGAAAGGCAGAAACGCTTTGCTTTCCGAGCTTTTTCTGCTTTTTCTGATTTTTGATATTTCGTGTTCCGTTATTTTCATTTTAACATATTCGGTAAACCAAACTTACCTATCTATTTCAAAGATGTAAATCGATTTAATTGAAAAATAATAGAAATAAAAGACATAAATATTAAAAACAGTAACAATTGCTTTTCCAAGCTTAAAAAGATGAGAGTTGTCCAACATTTTGCTTCGCCTCGGCAACTTTTTGCTACGTGTTCACACATAAGCATACATCGAACTTATATGTCAAAATAAAAGACTGAAGCAAAGCGAAGCGAATGTGTATGAGTGTGTATGTGACAGGTCTTTGAGAATAATAGAGTTCGATAAAATTTTTTTTCTTTCGCAGAATGCAATTGAAGAAGGGTTGGCAACTCTTTTAATCCTTACAACAATACAGTCTGCAACTTGTTCAAGAGTTATTTAAAGAAAATCCTTCGAATGCAATATATTTACAAAATAGTTTGTTTGTGAGTAGTAACGTAGATCATAATATTTAGGTTTATTTGTTTGTTACCGACGAAAATATTTTGTTACTCACCATTCTTTTTATTCGTGGTATAAATTTGCAAAATGAATTTTCCTAGTAGCTTTAATAGCGATCAAGACCAACATTAATTGAAAGTAATAGATGTAGATACATTCATATTCGTTTAGTAAGAACCTAGCGTACTTATTTTTGGGACTTTCTTTGCTTTTCCGCGATGTATGTACATCAGTAAAATGAAATAATTTTATTCATGCTATGTCTGCATGTGCATAATTTATGTTGTCAAAGTTATTGAAATTTTATGTATTTGGTCTTCAGGTCATCCATCATCAATTTTGATACACTTTTTAAAATCTATACGTAAAAAGAAAGCAATACACTCCTCATTCATTTAAAATAAGTTTAAACGTATTTTATTATTCATTGTAGTTCAATTGTATGGTTATGTATATTTTTACAGTATATTTAAATTTCAAAGTTCTACTAAAATACAAATTAGAAGAAAAAATGATAACGATTATGTTATAACTAGACGGATGTTTAATGTAACTCCATATAATTAGTCTGCAAAAGACGTTGTCTCTATAAAAAATTATGCAATCTGATAATGGATCGAATATCTCTTCTAGCATTAGGAGAGCAGGAATGCATGATAAACATAACATGAACATGCTCAAACGATCGACCGATAGATAAAATTTGAAACTCAATCATCGTTACGTACATTTATGACTAAGCATTTCGTTTAAATTCTATTCGCCCGACTTTCGTTTTGAAACTAACAAATTAACTGCTGTTATCGCATCCGGAAATAGAGAGTGGTAATTCAGTAATGGTACATAGGCTGCGGTGATGACGCGACCAGCAAACCAACGTCCATGCAAAGCATTTACTGCCAAAACAGCGGTGGTTATGCTTGGACATTTTACATAGACATTTCCCGTTGGTGATGCCTTATCAACAAAAATATGTAGTACACCGCCATGTTTGGAACATTCATCAATGACATCGTCACGTATTTCACTATCCCATGCCGGATTAGTTTCTGTGCGGGGATCAAACATATTGGATAACATGAAGCATTGCGTAGCTATGGCCGGAGTTTGAGTCTGAGTCTGAATTGGTGCTGGTTGCGGCGCAGTGGCTAATAATGCGTTAGCTGCAGCTTGAGGTACTGCCAAGCCAGCCCCCTCTGCTAATTTAAACATCAGTTGCAATCTGCCAGTGGCACCCAGGTCTATGCCACTTCGATCCATTTCATCAGTATCCAATGAAGATGTATTCATATCTAAACGTTCAGTCACATTTCCCACCTTCATGGGTCGCCCGGCCAATTCGAATCCGTTTAACTGTTCTAAAGCTTTTTTGGCATCATCCGCATTATGATACTGTAAGTTAAAAAAAAATGTCATTGATATTATTTAAAATTTCTTTAAAAACGTTACCACTAACATAAAAATTATTAATAATATCAAAATTTAGAAGTATACCGTAATAAATCCGTATCCTTTAGAACGACCAGTTTCAGTATCCATAATTAACTGTATAGAATCTATCTTTCCAAATGGTTCGAATATACCTTTAAGCATATCTTCAGTAATGTTAAAATGCAGCGATCCCACATATAATCGCATGGGTCCAGTGTGATTTTTAGGTGTGAATGTGGGTACAGCATTTGCAATACGATTTTTTTCAGCCTGTGTATGTTGAACAGAAATTGGAATGCCCAGTAGTTTTTGACCCGACAACCCTAGTGCTAGCGCAACAGATTCTGGGTCTTTGAATTCAATGTAAGCTATACCTTTGAACCGTTTAGTTTTGTTGCAGGTTATTAAGCGAACATCTCGTACTTTTCCGACACTTGAGAAAAATTCTTCCAAGTCACGGGCACGTATGCGCTGGGACAGTTGCATACAAAATACGGTGCGGGCATCCCGTTCCTCTGGACTGAGATCGGCACGTGGAGATCGATCACCAAGACCGTTGGGTGGTGTTCTGCCGCGACGAAACGGTCGTGGAGAGTTACTACGGCGCCTGCTATATAAAAAATTTCAGGTTAATTACTACAATTCATAACAGTTATGTCAAAGTTTCCATGCTGTATGTTTGATCTAAGCTTATATATATTAAAGTTATACCTTCTTTCTCTCGAGTTTGAACCAAATCCTGGTCGACCACCCTTATATTCACGAATTGGGCTGAGCTTTTTATCTTTTGATCTGCGATCTCGTGTTGGAGAACGAGAACGTTGTCGCTCAGAGTGTGTTCTACTACCACGTCTTTCTCTGGAACGACGATCACGTTCTCGTGACCGGCTAATTCGACGTCTGTCCTTGGACCGACTACGGCGTTTTTCAGCATCACGGTCACGTTCCCTATCACGATCACGATCTTGTGATCCATAACGTCGGTCGCGTTCTTCATTACGTTCCCGATCTCGTGTGCGATCTTTGTCACGGATGCGATCTCTGTCTCTCGAGTAACGACTTTCGTCTCTATCACGATGACGATCGCGGTCCTTTGATTTTTGCACTTTGCGACCATCTGTAGTATGTGGTGAACCCGAACGACTTCTGAATATTTTGATAAAATATATTATGCAATCAGTTAGAAAAAAACGCAATAAAACAACTTATTATTAATAAGAACAAACCTTGAATAATGTTTACGTCCATTCAAATGTGCTGAAGATGTAGACTTGCTTCCACCCTTGCCACTGCTACTCTCCTCATGCTCTCTGTAAGGTGACTTTCTGTTGTTGGCATCGTGATCTCCCCGACTGGCTGCATTCTATTTTACATACATTTATAGGAGAAGGAAGTGTGGTAGGACGCAATTGACGTGCAAGTTGCGGTTTGCCGTCAATCGAATTTGGTTCGTTAAAAAATTGATGTTGAGCGAATGAGAGAAAGCAAATCAAAGGAATTAGTTAGATCTTTTTTTCTGTGAAAGCATAAATTATTTTTTGTTTAATTTGCAGCAATGGGCTTATTTTGATGGCTAATTTCCCACCACTCAATCGTCCATTGCTTCAGTAATTTACATTTAGTTTTTATATATTATGATTTTTCATTTTAATTTTTTATAAATATGTTTTTATTCATTTAATCATTTGATGTAGCATCTTTCTATTGCAATATACACTCTTGTTTATTTGCTTGCTTCAGAATATTCAGTGGAACCTTCGCTCGGCAGCGAAATATCTCACAGACATATTCTCATGCAATTTTCTCAAGCATTCGATTTCGATTCGAAAAGTTGAAGTGGTATTTTATTGTCATATTTTGGGGTGAAGTAGGTAGGTGGTAGATAATGTGAATTGGTTTTGCCCTTCAAAATCCTGTTTGTTTAAGACAAGTGCTGCCACACAGACGCAAATATGTACGAGATTATCTGAAATTTAGTTCACGTTCAGTTCATTTTATATTTTAAAACGTTTCAAATGTTTTGTTTTTAAGATATAATTATGTATGTATTTTAAGATTTAGCACAAAAAGAAAACTTAGTTTTTGCTTGACATACAAAATTCATCGATACAAAGTTTCTTAGTACAATATTATACGTTTTTTAAGACGAAATATTTTTTTCTGGCGCATTCAAACTTACCAAATGGTCTCCGGCTTTAATCGTTAGAATGACCAAAACAATCACTAGCAACAAATTGAGCTTTTACGATTTCTGCAAAGACATTTCACCCTTGAGAATTATTTCATATTTTTTCGAGTTATGAATGTGTCTTTTTTATTTTTGTATCTTTTCAAAAAGGATTATCCTGAGTGGTTGATGAGGAAACATATAGATGCGAGCAACCACATCATTTATTAATGTGCCAGCAAGAAAATTAAAAATTCAAAAAAAAAAAAAAAAAATACATACATACAGGTAGTAAATATAGACCTCCCAAATTTGTACGAATATCTGTGTGTAAATCTTCTCTTGTTCAATGCGTAACTGCAACATTAGGGAAAATTTAATTAAATTAATATTCGATTTTCAAATCAAATATTTTCCCAAAATATATGGTATACCACATAATGTGGTTTTATCCTCAACATGTATTCATAATACATAACAATTCAATAACTTGTTACCAAAATGAAGGAGGTTTAAGTTACACGAATACACTTAAATATTAAAACCCATAAACTAAGATGATATGACATGATAACATGACTACTTTTTAATATCAAATTTTCGGCTTAGGCCTCTTTCGAAAATCATATTATTAATGTGATCTATCAGTTGGCTTATTTCCAACGTAAAACATATAAAGACACATTTTTAGTTGGTTGATCTTTTTATGTGAATGTCAAGGTCGGGAACAAATATGATTTATTAAATAAATTAAAAAACAAGAACATAATATAATAGTGAAAAATAAAATATATGAGGTTAAAAAAATATAACTATTATACCTTATTTTCTTAACACAGATTTATTATTAGGGTGTAACGAATAGTCGCCTAAGAATATTTTCTTTTATAACACGTCCCTAATTCCTCAAATGATAAAAAAAAAATTATTGATTTGTTTTTGAATCATTCTTTGATACCTTAAACAAAAAGTGAATGGTTAATTGTGCTCAATAGAAAGCATTTGTAATTTGTTTTAAATCGAAATTTTGATTTGATTGCTTAGTTTGTCTAAAAAGGATACACAATAATGTCTATGCTGCTGGAAAATTTTTTATTGATTAAAATAATCTTAATTCTTTATACAATCATTTTGGTAATTCACCTACGAATACGGATTCTGTTAGTTCAATAAATAGAATTAAGGTAACCAAATAGAGGATAAAAATTCAATTAGTTCAATGAGTTTAAAGTCCACTGATTTAAACGTTTTAAATTCTTTCGAATACTCGTTTAATTGTTTAACATAATATACTCAATTTTAAGCTAGTTATTTGCATACTTGATACTATACACACATTCCATGTTTTCAATTAGTAGCATGATAATAAAACTTAATATATATGTACAAATTTAATATAGTTAAGAACTAGTCAACTTTTAATTAATTATTTGTTACCAGTAGTAGTAGTTTATTGATAATTTATTTAATTTTGTTCAAGGCGATACGACAGATTTGGTCGAATACACTGCCAACATAATGGTTTTCAGTGAATCTAGAAACAATGTGTAAGTAAATAACAAAAATTAAGCTATATTATGTTTGCATTGAATGTAGGTGCAGTTTATAAAATAAATAGGATAGACCCAATAATCAAAATATGTATAATTTTTAATACAGATCATGCTCTATAAGCAGCGCCACATTTATAACTTATACATGTCTTATACGCATTACATGCAATAAATGCTCATGGAATATTTTTCAAATATTCAGAAATCTCACATGACTGTTGTGTTCAGAAATCAGTTTTACAAAAATTTCCCAGAAATAGTGCTTATCTACAGTGTTTATTTTAATTGAAAAGGGCCTAGATTGATAATAGAGTAATCGGTGTTAATTTAAGCGTAACAGCTTTTATATACACGCGTACGAATGTCGGTTTTGGCTTTCGTTCTATTCCAGGCTCCTCGAGTATTAATTCTTGTGTATATATACCCCGAGAAAACACAAGTTTTTCTATTAATGCACAGCAATGTAATTACCTTCATAGCTTTTAAATATTCTAATAACCACTTTTTACCTTTCCGTCACTAATCATATTTTGTCAATTAAACTTCATAAAGTATGGAATGCGTTTTTTAAACTTACATTTTTTATGTATGGTGCTTCCAGCATAGCTTCAACATCAAAATCTTCGGCCATGTTGTCTGGTTGTATGTTTGATTCCTATTGAAACCACGGATATTAAATTATCTCAATTCCTGTTTTGTAAGAAAGGTATTTTATACTTTAGTTTTGTGCTTATAACACGGTATACTTGTTTAATGTTTTAATACTTTAACAAACATTAAATTTCACACGACGAAATGAAAAAGCATGGAAACTTCTGTTTTAATTATCGAAGTACGAAGGTAACCGAAGAATCACGACGACGCAAAACGATTCGAGACTCGATTACTGTGAACCAATTCTTAAATGCGTTAGCAAACCGTGTAATAAAGTGAACCCGAACAGCAGGGCGTTAAAAATTTTTCACTGTTCTAAAAACGATTTTTTTTTGTATAATTTAATATAATGAAATAAATATAATTTAAAACTGGTCAAGAAAATTTACTGCATTAAATTTACCGGTAAATTTGTGCTAGCATGCAGCTCTGAAGAAATCCAGTACTAATTTTTACTAAATTTTTTCAATAAAATGCGAATATGACAATGCTGGTTTTGCGAAGAAACATGAAATCAACAATTGTTTCTTGAAGGAAAGAGACATTGGCGCTTCATGCGAGCGTCGTGAAATTGCGAAATTTATAAGTTATTTAAATAAAATAATATTAATTTTTGAAAATTTTAAAAATGGAAGACAAAATTTTTTCATCAAAACGGCGATCATCAATAAATATCGGCGATGATTCTAATGTGACGCTACCAAGTGCAACCGACCCACAGCACTCATACGATTATGTGAGTACATACATATATCATATTTGTATATGGAGAAAGTTTTTATATGGACCAAATTATGGGAATTTTAATTATTTTTAATTTATTATATACTATTAAAGATAGACATACATATTTAGTCTTCTTTTTATTTTTAAAATGTTAAAGGATTATAATTGTGTTGTTTTATATTTGAGATCCCAACACCCACGAAACGAGGATAGCGGATCTACCTCTCCCCATAGAAATCAAGCATGAAATTGGCTTAATAGTATACTAAAGATGCAATAGGAAATGCTGGAAAGTCGCTCAAGTACCACGCACAGGCACTTTCCAGTTTTGATTGGCTATTAAATCAACTACCACGATCTGTTGTTGATGACATGTGCATTAAAATAAATCTAATGTTACTAAAAACGGCTGAAGAGCATAAAAATATACACAGAACCAACGACGATTAACATTTTTTTATAACCATGTTTTAATAATAAAAAATTGTACTGAAATGAAAAACTTATAAGCTTTGGTATTGCTGTTTTTTATTTGTGTAAGATAAAAAATATAATTTTAAACAAAAGTAACATTGTTTTTTTTACATAATGAATTCTGCAATATGCCAATGCAATGCAATAGGCGATATGCCGAAATAACTTGCGCGGGTTCGGGTTTACAAAATAAAAGTTTTCTAAGGCAAAGCCATCTTGTGGTGGCATGCGAAAATTTTCAAAGGATAAATCTGGCGAATTTCGCAAGGCTTCGAAATTGGACATGAACCTTCCCTTATTGTTTCGTTCCTTAAGGTATGTACTCACCCAATATCACGCCGTCTTACACTCTTTTTTTGGATTTCAGTATCCATCTCCATGGCAGCCGTCATGGCACTACAATTCAAAGTAATTATTGAATTCATCCTACGATTAGTTAGTCATTAGTTAGTCAATTAGTCATTATTATGAAATATAGTTCATTTTGAAATTTTGTGTAAAACTTACCAGTCTTCGTCCATATTCCTTAAATCGCAATGAAAATATTTAAATACTTACACATATAAGTTTATTTTCTTTGTTTATTTTCTCTTGCTCTTCTAATGTGGATCATTCACAATGCGTAACCAGCTGTAAAAATTACTTGACTCAAAGAAATAAGCTCAAGCTCAAACAAAGAGCTCAAGAAATAAGAAATTTTTTTTTCTTGAAGAATTACTTAAGAGATGGATACGGACCTTAAAATGGGAAAGTTTTCCAGATCAAGAATATATATAAATATAGCCACCACAAATGGCTATCTTTTTTAAATCTGTTTTATTTATTTGGGTTTGTTTGCTAAATATGAAGAAATGGGAACATTTATTATTTATCAGAATGCAACCCTTTTGTTATTATGTGAATGAATCAAACTGAATAAAAATTTAAATGTTGAATTTTTATTTTTACAATAATTAATAAAATATAAATACGTAGAAACAATTTAGTGAAGTGTTGGTGTATGAAAAGTGCACGGTATAAGTGTAAAATTTTTTATAATTCTAAAAATTACACATTTAAAATTGTTAAATTTTTAGCATAAAATGCAAAAAAATTTTAACAAATAAAAGTTTGCGGTGGCTGTATTTATACATATTCTTGATCTGGAGAACCTCCTCTATTCGCCCACACCCATTTTAACCGAACGAATTCGGCGGATGCTGTTCTAAAGTTTACCCTATTGCATTTATAAAAATAACTTTTTAAAAATAATCTCCGGTTAGGTGATTTGCTAATTTTTGTTTTGTATTGCTTTTATACGTTAATATTAAAAAGAGCGCTATCATTGTGACTACATAAATAACGTTGTTTATAAGGCAATGAACATCACCCTTAGAGTAAATTCACGAAGGTTGATTAGCAAGCGAGTCCATACATGAAAGCAAATACGTACGTATATAATAAATAACATCACACATGGGAGTGTTCAACATACTCGTAACATTTATTATAATTTAAGGTGGGCCTCGAAAACTGCAAAAGTTAGAATAGTAATTATTATTTATAGCTAAAGCAGTAAACGTATAAATTTGATTTGAACCATAACTTGAAAAAATAGTCAATAGTTAAATAATGGCATATGAGAGCGAGCAAGCATCATTGTGTTTGTTTACATTCCAAAATTTGCAAGGTTTTGACCATAATTTTGGTTTGCCTTGATAAAATGAAACCAATGATATGTAATAGAGCTTAAAGTTATTTCATATACTTACATTGCTTATAAAAGAAAAGCATTAACTAAATTGGTAAATACCCAACGTAAAGTTTAAACATTAAATTTTGGCAGTGAAAATAGTGAGTCACGACTTTTAACACTTACGCAGGGACAGGTGAGCATTGCAAAAACAATATTGCCTAAATTTTCGTATTTGAGAGATTTAAACATCATTACACGGGTGCGATGCAATATTGATCATCCAATATACCATTATTGTATATGTAGGCAGAGTGAGTTAAGGAAAAATCTATTAAAGTTATGATGTCATATTAGAAAGTGCCATGAATTTGGGAGGCGAAAATTACACATATCTTCAAAACTATGAATTGATTATTAACTCTTAAAAGAAAAGCTTGAAAGCATTGAGCTATATTTCAGAACCCAAAATAATTGAAATTACACATGTTTATGAATATAAAACTTCGGGCACAACAACACCGTGGCAATCAGGGGGAAAAAATTATTGAAAAAGTGATCTTCAATAAAAAACATATTTTTGATGCAGTTGATGACCATATAAATAATTCGTCATTCAATGTGTACTGTGTTTTTACATACATAAGTGCATACATTTCACATTGGTAATAAACTGCTAAATAATGTAAATTTCCAAATAGAAATTAAAAGCAATTCTATACTGACTACGATTACTCTAAACTATATGAAAATCTTCTATTAAGATGTTTTTATAGTTGTTAGTATTCCATTTGTAATAAAATCATTAAAAAATTTATTTGAAAATAAATAATTTTTATGATATAACAATTATAACAAGCCCAACAATTACGGCTTATATGATTTTGATGTTGAATAATATTTTACTAAAACCGTAAATATAATGAAAAGACTATAATTTTTTTTTATTTATAGCTACATAGATTAGGTAAATGGAGGACTACAAATTTCTTTTCAAAATTGTACTTGTTGGCAATGCGGGTGTGGGAAAAACATGTTTGGTGCGACGTTTCACACAAGGATTATTTCCACCTGGCCAAGGAGCTACCATAGGGGTTGATTTTATGATTAAAACGGTAGAAGTTGAGGGCGAAAAAATAAAGGTACGCAAATAAAATATTTCAAGAATTAGTAAATAATTAATGTTTTCATAATATTTGAAACTCATAGCTTCAAATATGGGATACTGCAGGTCAGGAACGCTTTCGATCAATAACCCAAAGTTATTACCGATCAGCACATGCTTTGATACTTGTATATGACATAAGCTGCCAACCGACTTTCGATTGTTTACCCGACTGGTTGCGTGAAATACAGGAATATGCTAATTCGAAAGTTTTGAAAATTCTCGTTGGCAATAAAACTGATCGTGATGATCGGGAAATACCAACACAAATTGGTGAAGAATTTGCCAAACAACATGATATGTATTTTCTTGAAACATCAGCCAAAGAAGCCGAGAATGTTGAACGTCTTTTTTATGAGATTGCTGCTGAGCTAATTGATCAGGCGCGAAGTAAAGATGGTGCAAATGTTAATAAAACTACCGCAGATGCAATTGGACTTGGTAACTTTGGCACAAAAGCAACTCAAAATAGTTGTTGTAGCGGTTTTAGCAGCAATACTAGTCAAACAAATAGTGAAAAGAGTAACAGTAAAAACAACACTTAGACAGTGGTTGAAATTTTGAAATAAATATTTGACGAACGTAGCTTTTAGAAATATATAAAATTAAGGTTTGATATGTATATGGATATGTAGTCACACAAATATTTGTAGTATGGAATATTGGTTGGTAGAATATTTGTTTCAAGAAACGGTATTTCAAACAAAACAAGAAATAACTTCATTTTGAATTTATAAATCACGATAAAGGATCGTTGATACTGCCTCTAATTACCAATAGCTATTGAAGTTCAGCTACAATCTTTAAGTTTATTGTTTATTGCATGTGGTATATTACAAAAGGTTATATATGCCATGGTTTAGACCCGACTTTTGCGGCAAAGGACTTGCAGTGTGTGGAATACTATTGCAATGTGAATCAAAAAGCCTCTGTTTTTTCTGATTTAGACCAAATCCATGTATACAATTTCAAGTTTTCAACATTTCTAGAATATTTACATAACTTAAAAATAATATGCCGGTTGTTTTTGCTTTTAATTTTTTACAATTAAGATAACTGAACTAATAATGTGAGCCAAATTCAAGGCGATTCGGAAAAAATATAAATACATACGTATAGCTCTTGTTTTTATATGTAAGCATGGCTATATATTTAAGTAAATGAAAAAAATGCAAACCCATAGTATGTTTGTAACTTTTAAATTAGATACCTTTGCAAAGTTGCAAAGTTAATTTTGTAATAAGTCAGCAAAAAACTTAATCTGACACATTGATAGCAACTTTCAATTAACACTTTAAGTGTATTACTTTTATCCGTCCTGGTAATACTATATTCAATTATTTGTTAAATGTATTCTTTTTATTAACTGTGTTATTTTTGTGTACTTTTTTTTTTGCTTAGAAATTAATACAGATTAAAAAATTTGAATAGAGTATTTTCAGTATATAATTATTTCGTACATATTTTTGGCACTTTATATTTTAGATGGTTTTAAGACGATTTTAGTTTTAGTGTAAGAACTTATAATGATACCGTCTTGTGAATTACTCGAATCAATTCCAAAATTTTTTTAATAATTTAACTATCCTGAAATGTATATATTGTATGTACAAGTATTAAATTTGAACAGTGCCTGTTGACAATCTAAAGATTTATTATTAGTGGGCAAGGCTTGTGCTCTATATACATACATTTAGTGTACTTTGGTTTATTACTAACAACATTCTCTCTGTTTTATTTGAATAATTTAAACAATTATTATTAAATTTTTAAATGTTTTATTATAAACATCTTATTTGGACCAAATTACGATAAATGTAGATTATTTGTTACAATTAGCATATCAAGGGCATATGCAAAAGTATATATACACATGTGTATAAAAACTTCGAAAGTAGATAAACAAATATAATTTAATCAAAAATAATTTGAAGGACTGTAACGTATGGGACTGACTGCCTCCAAGTTCCTGAAAACCAAATGTCCAACTTTTTACGGGCCGTTAAAACTATATTTACAATGTTTACCAAAGCCGTCTGTTTTAACAAAGTGCAAAGAATACTAAATAATATTCGATTTAATAACAAACTTTTTAAAATAAAAAATATTTATTATTATTTTTCCCTAGTAATGAAATTGCATTGTTTAATATGTGTCCAATTAAGTTCAAAAAGTTTATTTTATTATTGCCAAGGTGCTAGTGAATTTTAAGTATATACATATTTATTGTTTACTGCAACACATTTTCCCTAATTAATATTATGACCAAAAAATAGCAAAAAAAAAATTACGCGCACAAAATAATAAGAAATAATAATTAATAATTGAATTTAATTATTATTTAAATATATATTATTATATAATTAATTTTAGTTATTCCATTTAATGTCACAAGCCGATGAATATGCAGTAAAATTACAAAAAATACAGTAAAAAAAAATTAGTACATAAAAATGTATCAATAAAAATCGAAAAGAACAGTTTCAGTAATATTATATTCATGTAATTTGAGTAGGAAAATTTTCGGAAAAAAAGAAAAACAAGGAATTGGAATTAAATTAATGCTTTGAAATGAACTGATTGATTTTGACGCCTACAAAGTAAAAAAATTGTTATGTTTTTATTTATTTTAAATATTCATTAGTTTTAATGAAAAGTAAATGAGAATTACATTGCTTGTAATAACATCATATTTCAAGTAAATTAATGAGATCTTTTAAAGTAAGAAAACAAAAAGTTATACGCGAACATTTATTCGTCCTGAACAAATGAAGAAATTTACAGTTTTAGCAATTATTTTCAAATATTTTTGTCTTATAGTATTATTAGTAATTTTCCATTAGAATTTTAAACATTTGTAAAAACGCGATAACAACAACAACAACAACAACAATCCGATATCGTTAAGCATATAAGAAAAAATAACATCTTGCAGCCAAAAAATATGGGTTAACCAACTACTTTAGTTAGTATATAATTTTAGCTTACAAGAAATAATGCAGTGGAATTTGTGAATGGCACATTTTATGCATGATACTAGTATAGCATCATTATAAATATAATTTTATATACATCACCACTTCACACACTACTTTTTTAATCCTAATACAAAATTTTGTTGTGGAAAAAAATATAAATTTTGTGTAATTATTAAAGAATCATTCATGTTTGCATTAATGGATCTCTTATTGAAAAAACTGTGTAAACAAAAAAACAAAACAGCAGAATAAATAAATAAAACAACAACAACTTATGAAAATATATATTAATATATATTGTGAATATATATATATATATTAATTACGAGTAATATATGAATAATATATGAATATTGTGATATATAATATATATATATATATATATAATAATATAATAATATAATATATATTGTGAATAATTCGAAAGTCATTTAGTCATCGCACTGCTATATTGTGCTTCCAGAAGATCAGGTCCATAGATTTCAATACCATCGTCTTCTTCGTGTTGCTGCTGCGGTGATAGTTCTTCACCTGATATAAATTCGGGACGTTATAGTTATACAGCCAGTACTCTTTTTCCCATTGTAAAATAACTCAATATATTTATATATGTAATATAAATACTTTTATAAATTTTTGTTAAAATCCCTACAGCATCTTCTGAAAGAATTTAGCCAATTCGTAATATAAAGATAACATAATTGAGTTGAATGAAAACCAGTCTATAAAATGATTCAATTTTCTTATATTTATTAACATCGGTAATTTTGAAAACTTTCCTGATAAGCAAGTCAGCTTCATCGCTTTATTCGAAACTGTCATATTGCCGGTCAAGCAGTAATCTCTAAAGTCACCTGCTTCAATAACACAACTTTACCTAGATGTAAACGGTACATGTTACATATAATAGCAAACGGTAATCCTGAAAATAATTTTTATAACGAATTCATAAATAATTATTTATATGTTATTATAATATTACTTTGTAAATTAAATTTAGATTTTTTCTAAAAGTAGGTGGAATTCCCCATTCGCCTAACAATAACTTTGTCTAGTACACCTTGAATCAAAAACATTAAAGTAGATTTGGGGTAACAAAGAGGACCTTTAGTATAACAGTTCGTTTGGAGCATTTGTTGCTATAATGGCACGAAAAATTCTACAAACAATATTAGATAATACAATTCTTGGTCGTATTGTCGCGGGAGGAGTAAATACTCTATATTGGAGCTCTCAGATGGATAGTTTTTGGTCCCCTTAATTACGAATATATACATGGATGTAAGTCGTTTTGTAAACTGATTACAAGTTTTACATTGAAATACAAATCTTGAAGGAAAAAACTCTTGAGAAACTGCAAATAAGTAATTATGGTACTTAATAAAAATTTTCCAACTCATCCCCATATAGATAATGAAAGATAGACATACATTTCGATACCTTAGTTTTATATATTTTATTTTTAAATATCAAAGGGACAATTTATTTGATAGATTTGTAAAGCAATAAAATACATGGATCACAATAAACCTTGGTTGAATAGTTAATTTGTTAAAGAGGTGTGGATAACATTACTTTTCTGTTGTATGAATATTTATATAAAAATATTTCTTTTACATTCGTAAATGTTAGTAGAAATTTGTAAAATCTGTTACGTCAAAACTATTAAATATGAATATGTAGATATAACTTTGTGTATGTATGTTTATATAAACTGCGATATATAGTTCGCATTTATTGCTTATTCTTTATACTGATATTTCGTGCTTTGTTTTCTTTTTTCTTCAATAATATCGTCCACTTCAATGCTAACAAATATGATATCCTTTATACATTTTGCAAAAATATAATTAAAATATAAATATAGTATATAAATACAGCATATTTATAAATTATATGAATATATTTGATTCTTATATACGGTAAGTATAAACGTATAAATATTCAAAACAATTTTTATATGTACATTAAATTTTCTTTACACTGATATATGCATATGTATTGAGTCCTTTTAAGTAGCACTTTTTAAAAAATGCACTTTAAATGGATTTTGGGGTTATTTTTCTTTCACACCAATGCAACAAATAAATATATGTATGCAAATTATAAGCATATATGCATTTCGAGATTGTTATTGTCGGCATATGATAATTAAATCTCCCTCAACTGTGATGATGTAAATATGCCGATAATATGAGGGTTACTAGGACACTCAACTAGCTGGTCGTTTTCATTGTAACATCAAAGCATTCAAGTTTCTTTGTAATATTGTATCTTTGACTGAGTTAAATACAACTTTCATATTTCGTGTGTCTATGGCAGTGGTGAAGTGGTGATAGATGCGGCTTTGAGGACTTTTGTGCACACTCATAAACATTTGCAAAGTAAAATTTTGCACATCGAGCAGTGAATGTGGGTTGCCGCTGAATTGGGGATAATACCAGCGGATATCAGTCTCTGGATTGCGTACTTTTTGCTCAAGCAAATCAGTTTTGTTTAGAAATAATATTATTGATATTCCTTTAAACGTATTGTTATTCACGATAGTATCGAATATGTTTTTTGATTCCTCCAATCGGTTGGTTTTCCTGTTTATTAAAAATAAAGTTTACAATATTTCCAAAATTTTTCTTTAAAATTATAAATTACCTATCTTCAGCGAGGACTTGATCGAACTCTGAACTGGAAACTAAGAAAATTATCGATGTTACTGATGAATCAAAACATTTTGTCCATTTTTGTCGTTGAGTACGCTGGCCACCAACATCAACAAACACAAATGGAATGTTCTAAATAGAAATAAATAAATATGTAAATTTCAAGCTTTTTTTACAAAAAGGAAAGTTCATCTGTATTATAAAATAAGTATTTCATATTTTTTCTACTCTAAATTAATGATTTTTATTTAATAAGTTGCTCATATTAAACATTAATTCATGACTAATTAATAGGAAATTCCTTATTTACATACATATACAGAAAAATGCATTTATTTATACTCAAACGTTTATAACGAAGGAACAATTTAGAAATTTTAACTGTGTATAAAGATATACTTGCATATATACAATTCTAATTAAAGAAACTGTGCTGTGGGCGAAATTATTTATTGATATGTGATTTATTATGATACAATTGACTCAAACACTTTGTAATGTGATTTAGACAAAGAAATTTCGCAAATGAAGTTAAATTATATATATGAAGTTATAAACGTTGTTAATAATACATTATACATAATACATTAGTCATAATTTTAACTTAAAAACGAATAAAAGATTATTCTAATAAAAACAATAGCTAGTGATGTTAGTTACTTACTTGTATTTTTACACAAAATTCATAAACCCCTTTGGTGGCTTTTCGACAATGCAAAATATCTTTGTGGGTTGGCACATAATCATATGTAGCAAGGCGGTCAATATCATTTAGAAAGTAACTGACAGAATCACTCTGAAATATATATATGTTACTGTATAATTGTCCTCTATTTTCAAGTAAATGCAAACATACAATTTGAAATTCTCTTCTCCTTTCATAGGCACGCCTTATGCCACGATCTTGCCACAGCCTCCGAATGTACGGAGACCACTGTATAAAATTGTCGATTTCTACATTACTACTTTCAATTAATTTGGCGTAATTTGCGTCGTTTTCTCTTTCGTTGTTTTCCCAAGGGATTTCCAATTTTTGACGTGCGTCAATCAATACTTGCATTCCTGTGAAAGTATGTATAAATAGTAAATACATGGGTTTTCAAAAGAAAATTTTTATTGTATGCATACCTCGAAGTATGTTTTGATATATCACATATTGGTATTCGCGGATTAGTTCAGGTTCAAAATTAATATTGTGTATTATACGCATTTGTTTGAGGAAAGTCGATTTTCCTGATTCACCTGCCCCCAGAAGCAAAAGCTTCACCTAAAATATATGTTTATATATATATGTTTTGTACAATATTTATATTGATGTCTATACAATTGTCCAATTAACATGTATACGTGTATCTGTATAAGTTTATATACATATACTTTTGTAGGTACACTGCATTTAAGTGCATTATTTACCTGTCGGCGGAACGTATGTTTTTCTTTTTCTAAAAATTTGTCGATCTCCCGAGATTTATACCTTTGTTCCAACTCTTCAGGGGTGTTGCGTAAACGTACAAGGTATGAAATTAATTTTCCACAACAGCGAAGGCAAGCAAACCTTGACGTCGCAAGTCCATTACCCTGCCTACTTGTACTGTACGGCTCAGAGTCACGTTGTCCTTCCATCAAGTGTGCCATTGTCCCCATTTCATTTTGCGTTGAAGGTAGCGTAGCGCTGCGACGAATCGCTGCGTCACCACCCATCTTGTGTATATAGGGCGGGGCAAGGCCGTTCCCGAATCACCTCTTGTTAATTAAGCTGCCTTATATTTGTTCTCCAAAGTTTCGGGTACAACGCCTTACACTTAATTATTTTGAATATTAATTGCCACCATTTCAACACAATGATATCGCCTCTCATCCAAACAGCCTCCTTTGGCATTAACTAATCAATCCCGCTAAGCTGCTGCTGCGTTTTGCTGCAGCAGCCCTTATTCCGCAACAATGGAGTATTGGAAAATGTTTATGATTTTGTAAACCGATTAGAAACGAAATACACTTCCCTGAAAATCACAAACAGTGAATAAATAAAATTTGACGAGGGCAGTTTATTGTTTTTTCGTACATCAAAACAATTTCCGTAGTTGCACTAAATTTCACTTTTATCCCCGTCTCGGCATTGCTAACGAAAACAGTGACATCTGACGATGTGTAATTTAAAGCGACATCTTATGCTGTAAATTTGCATTAGAAATACGGTTTAAAAACGCGAAAATTTTAGTTACTGAGATATAAGCTCGATGTTGCTAATAAAAAACAAAAAATTTTTGCATTATATGATATATTTAAAATATAAAAAAATTTCAAAATTGGATATCAAATTCATTATCAAATCTAATCATATTAAAATTATATTGCTCAGTTTACGTCTCAAGGAAGTAATTTAGAAATTTAAATGGAGAGTGAAATTTATCAATAATTTTAAATAAGGGACACTGTGCGAGATAGGAAAAAGAAAATGAATAAATTGATATGAGTTTATGAGTTCTTCTTTTATAAAACTAGTTTTTGCATATGGCAATATCTACATATATCAAATATGTCAAATATTTTCAAGTTTTTGTGAATTTGTACTCAGTTTTATAATAAATTCTCATCTTTAAAAACATTTGCGGAGAAAAGTTTAAAATGTTTAATAATACAAAGAACGTTGTCATTTCTGCTAGTCGTATTGGTGCAATAAATCTCTTGTGCTATAGGAAAGATGTAAATGATGTTTTTAGTAAGTACATTTTGAAAAACAATGAGCCGGTCTAATGGGGTTATATGTTTCAAGGGCATTTTAATCATGTAAATATGCATTATATCGTCATCATTTGATTATGTATTTAAGTAATATATTTAAGAATATGACAAAATTCATATGATCTGAGAATCCTATCCTATTATAAAAGTGTTTAGCTACCATTTATAACGTATCTTCGTGTGTACCTCCATATACTATCTATTTGTGTTAAACTTTGGTATAGTCAAATTACGATAGCTCAGCAAGAGTATGAAGATACATATATAATATTAATAATGTTTATATATTCTAAAACAAAATGAATATCAACAATACCACAAATGAATGAAGTTTATTAAAAACTATTGAAATATTTATGTATTTGCTTATTAGTGAGTACACCACTTTTTCGTTTTTTCGTTTTTTCGTTTCGGACACCCAAATAATAAATCGTTCTTATATATGTATAATTAGTTCTATAGATCGTGGGTACATGTCAAAACTAGTCAAAATATTTTCAGGAACATAATAGAAATGTTCTCCATGCAAATACTGTGAATTTTTACACAAAGCTACACCAACTAAAATGTTATTGACAAATATAGTAAGTAAATTATAGGAAAAACCAGAAAGGAAGGCTAAGTTGGGGTGTAACCGAAGATTTTCAAGGATCGAAGCCGGTTAACTACTTCCAGGTATTGACAAAATTTAGTGTTAAACAAGTGTTGGCAAAACTTTATACTAAGAAATATTGCGCAAGAATTCAACATTTATTATTCGTGGAAATTTTGAATGGATTGCAATTATATTTGGCATCATACCATTGCTGCGGGAATGTGCAACAGCCATAATTTTTATTACCGAATGGAAATACTATTCGAAATATTCTCATTCAATTTTGTTGAGAGATCTTCCATGGAGATATGTATATGCGATATAAATTCAACAAAAGGACGAAATTTAATATGTTGTATATATGAGTAAAAATTCAACCATGAGGTGTAGACCAAGGTCTAGACCTATTTCATTTTCATTCAGTGTTAAACCATATTATGGTTAAGAAAATACTTAATTCCGTTAAAATATAATATCACACATCGGAAAATCGGAAATGACTATTAGGTAATTGGGGATAGGGAAAGTATTGATAAAATTTTATCAATTTTTGACACAAGTGTACCTTGTTATTAGGAAAAGATGTTCCTTGAATTTCATTAATATAACTCACAGATTAACCATTAAAGGATTAATTAACCATTAAAGATTAATAATTAAAGGATTACAAATTCATACATAACAAAAATACACTACTACATATTTTTTAAAAATGCAATGTACTTGCGTACATGCGTACATGTGTTTCCGCATATGTACACATATGTATAAATACTTAAATATGTGTAGAATTGACGCACCGAGCATAAACACAATAAAATGAAACGCAATTTAAAAGGAACCCTTTATTTTTGAAGATGCTACATAGTCGTATATTTTATTATAATGTATTATCTTAAACAATTATTTTAATCAATAATGAGACATTGTGGCTTTATTTAATTTAATTAATCATTAATTAATTTAATTAATATTAATTATTTAATTTAATAAAATAATAATTTAATATTTATTTAATTTAATGAAATAATTATTTAATTTAATGAAATAATTATTTAATTTAATAAAATAATAATTTAATAATTATTTAATTAAATTAAATTAATTTAATTTAATTTAATTAATTTTGTATTCAATAATTAGAATATTTTGAAAACAACAACTTATAAAACAAATAAAATTTCAGGCATTTCTGGGTTAAAGCCGTTGCATACAAATGCCGTTCGCCCGAATAAGGCACGAGTTGCTGCATTGGCTTTGCCTAATAATATCGATCCAGCTGAGACTACACGCTTTTCACCAAATCGTACAAGGGATATAACTGGTCCTGTGATACTATCACAACAAGCTCAATCAGTTTTATCTAGCATAGACATAACTGCAGATAACACAAATTCAACAACAAGTGCTCCAAATGCTGCCTATGGTGTAGAAGATCCTCATATCCAATCGTACGACTGCTTCGGTGCCGTTAGCCTTAATGCAGTGATGCAAAGTAATGTGCCAAATCCATATGGTGGAATGCATAAATTTTCGCATTTAAATATGCCTGGTGGTCAGTGGTCGCAAGAGGGTAAATTCATGTCCCACAACTTACATAATTCCCATTACACTAATTTGCGTAAGGATGTGCGTTCAGACTGGCTGACTTATGATCAGGATTTTAACATCAATAAAGAAGGTATGCCATTTCGATTAAATACGTACATTTATTGCATGTGTGTGAATGTATACGTATATACGAGTATACAGTAGGTATGTTGAAATTATTGAGCATGGTTTGCGCTAAACTCATTACATCAATTTAATATAGTCTAATAGCAAATGCGTCATTGCACGTTAATTTCAACAGCAACAGCTAGCATTACAACGAACACACTTTCAGTACTTAAATTAACACCAAGCCAGGTACACAAACGTTACTATAGTATGAAAATTGAGGAAGATAAACCACCGATTCTGCTGAGTAAAAAGGAGCAACTTAAAAAGGCATTTAAAGACTATGGATCCACTGTTATAGTATTTCATGTGGTTATATCATTGGCATCGCTTGGCTGCTGTTATTTGTTAGTTTCTGGGTAAGCAATAAAAACAGTTATTTAAATGCGTGTTGCTGTTAGTTTCATAATTACACGTATTAATAATCAGTCTATCATTTACTTGTGGCCATGAATTGAAATTTGTTGTGTGTTGTTTTTATTTCTTACTAAAAATGTCATTATAATTTTGTTATATTTACCCGTTTAATTTTTTTCTTGCATTTAGAGTAATTTTAAACTCAGTATAGGTTGTGTCATAGTAGTTGCCTCCAATATTGTATAGTTCTATTCCCTGTTTTAGATTTTATAATAATAGAAAATTTCTTATGAATATGCAAAAATTATCATGATTGCATGAATGAATAATGAAGGAATTTAGACCCACTCTGGGTTAGTCCTTTGATGTTTCAAATGATATTTTCAATATCTTCAATATTTATTATATTTTAATTTGTAATCATGTTGCAATTACTGTTACAAAGTAAATCTATTTTTTTGTTAACTAAAAAAATATATATTTTTATATTCATAAATAACTCGGAAGCTTGTAACTTTAACATTGTCTTTTGTGAGAAGAAATTTTAAGTAGCTATAAATTAATGTAAAATATAGTATTTTTAATCGCTTTGCTTCCTTAAATTAAAAACCATTATTATTACCTTATTGAAATCTGAAAAACTAATGATAGAAAAAGGAAAGGATCGCAAGGATTATTGGAAATTAAACATAAAACCTGTATAAAATTTTGTTGATGTTGGTGATAATTTTCTTTTAAACCTCTTAAATGTTTTTTCGGATTCTCAAAAATTGATGCTTAACTTTATTGAATAAATTTCAAAGTTAATTCAATCTTGAATAACAATGTAGATCAAAAATATATTATGATTACATGCTTTGTATATGTAACAGCTGTAAAGATGTTTAATTTCTTTCGGGCGAAACCCGTTGTTTTCGCGATTAAGAATATTGTTTAATTTATTACTGATAAATACGAAATCCTATGTATGTACTATATTGTAAACACTCAATTAACGTTACGATGGGCAATTTGATCTTACGGCAATTTGTGCATGTTCTACAAGGACGGTTGAAATCATATTAATAGCATTGCGAGTCGAAATGCGCTTTAATGCAAAGCACTGATCCATTTGCAAAAACCATTTCAGCTAAAATTATGTTTTCAGCTTAAATAATGGTATGGAAAAGTAGTATTAATACGGTTTTGATCAAAGCAACAGTAATTTTTATCATGATCATATTTTATTTTTATTTTCCATTTGTTTTATAATGATCATAATAACAGCGGTACTTTCATTAACTGTTTGTTGGGTGAAAATTAATATAAATAATTAATATAATATATAATTAATGTATATGTAATGGAACTTCATTTGTGATTTAGCAATTTATACTTTTTTGATTAATGAGCGCAACAGTAGTTCAACTTTGCCCACCTGCAATAACAACCTCCTTAGAATGAACTGTCACGTAAACTAACTTTTATCAATATATCTTAGTTCCTTTTCAAGTTATCACTTGCGCGGACAGACAAACATCCAGAACCAATTCTTCTAGTCCTTTGCAACCTGACCTTTTTACAACTTGTTCCCAGGGTATAATAATAGGGCGTTCCACTAAAATGGCGTTAAGTTCTTTAAATTTCAAAAATAAACTGGTAATATATGGTCTATGTATAAAAACGAATAAACTGGCCGAAAAATCATTGCGTTACCACTAGAAAAACAGATTGGTAAAGCACTTATCATGGGAAGTCATTTCGGCTAATAGATGCAGGGATTTAAGGGGCTCTCTGCTGCGTACGTTTGACGGAACAAAGTCTCTCCGAATATATTAATTATATTATTGTATTGTATTACAGTTCACAATAATTTTTGGGTTTGGGTTGGGGTTAGTGAGTTATAAGTCTGCTGTTTTGTTGCTATTTTTATGGGTACACACTTTAATATAATTTGAAATATTCTTAAATTTATTGGAAGAACCTAAAACATATTTCTAATCATTTTAATATACAAGTATTTTCCGGATTATAGAATTAGTATTAGTATTGTATATAGATATATAGAATTAGTATCTAATCTAATTACACTTATTTATGAAATATAATGGTTTTTTTCTCATTCCCAAGGGAAAGGTGCTTTTATTATGAACACAACATACACACTTATTATCAAATTAATTGTATTGTTTTCTGTTTTCTTGCAGAGGAATAGATATTGTGCCAATATTGGAGCGACTGGGTTTTGCATCGTCAGCGCTTACGAATAAAATAACTACTGGGGCAAGCACTTTTGTTATTGCATATGCTATACACAAAGTATTTGCCCCCGTGCGCATAAGCATTACGTTGGGTGCCACTCCATTTATCGTACGATTCATGCGTTCGAAGGGTTATATGAAGCAACCAAAAATATAAAATACAAACGAAAATATTTTATTAATATTAACACACTACCACCCATACATATGAGAACTAGTATAATATTATGCTCAAAGCAAACAATTTATATATACACACTTTTAATACATTTACACTTTTTATTAGTTTTGTTGAAAGCATTGTACGCAAACGTATAATTTTAAATATATCAAATTTAAAAAATAAAGTTGCCTTCATTTAATAACTTATTGCACGCATGTGAAATCGTTTAGATATTGAAAAACTACGAAAAGGAATATCTGCAAGCATTATAATAATAATTAATATAAAAAGGTTTTTGACGTTCTACTTCTAAAATGTGTTTTTTGTACGCTTTTGAAGTTAATGAAAAATTTCACCTCACTGTGATATACCCGTTACATAAAGTTGTTTAAAAAAATAAGTAGAGATAAAGAGTGGCGTTCTCCTCCAATTTTGAGGTGAACGACTCTTATAAGTGATCGAAAATACTATTCCGACGTATTTTTGTTTTGTATTATGCTGCTCCTTCGGAGAAAAATAACATAAATATTTTAACAACTACCTCACTATATGCTACTGGATTGAAAGTAAAATTCTGTGCTCACTGAAAATTTCGACAGAGTTGCACAATTGATAATATGAGATTGGTATTCGATTTTTGAATTTTGAATTCCACCAATAATAGGGGTTATTGTATTTTTTAATCTATACGGCCTATATTGAAATGAAATTAGAAAAATATTCAAATTTATAAAATACAAATTATTGTACTACACACATGTGTAAGCCATACTCTCAACTAAAAACACTAAACATTTCTTGTATACAAAATATTTACTTTATTAACTATTCGCGAATATTACCTTTACATTTAAGTAAATAAGAATGCATTTAGTAGAAAAAAACGCAGTTCTGTACATGATAAATATATCTAATGCGCCTCGTTGTCGCATTGTGCTTGTCTCAATTTTTCTTCTTTGGCTTTTTGTCTATTAATAAATGGCATGAAACTCCAAAGGCTGGCGCCACACAATAATATTAGACCCAATGTATGAAATAGTGGGCTATAGTCCATAACTGTTTCGTACCAAATTCCACATAGTGGCGGTCCAATTAATTGCAATATTCCATTTACAAATAAGCTAATGCCATAGGATGATGTTAAGCGCTCTTCGCCTAGCATATCAGCCATTATAACGGCGGTGATGCCGACATATATACCAGATGCGAGACCAAAAACGGCACACCAGAAACTCAGCATACTATAAGTGGTGGCGAATGGCAAAAGAGCCAGTGATAAGCCAGATATTGCAAGGCCTCCAATGAAGTACCATGTCTTTGGTATTAGACCGAGATCCGAAAGCGCCGATCCACCAATACGTCCAATAAGATCGGTTGCCGAAACAATTGAAATCAGATATGCTGATAGTGACTTATTAAAGCCTAATGCTACACCGTAAGCTGGCAGCAATATGATAAAATTGGTGTAACCAATGGCATTTGTTGAATTCGATATTAGTATAACCAAATAAGTTGGATCCTTTAATAAGCTAAGATCGAAGAATTTTGAGCGTGAAGAAGTTTTCGCCTCACCCTTATCGCCTGCAACATCACCCATTAAACTTTCTCCAGCTGCTGCACCTGTGCTACTACCCATCGAACGCAGTGACAGGTGTGAAGAAAACTCTTTTGGTTGAAAGGATAGTGTGCTGCCGTGGTATGGTGTGCTTATATATTGAAAACTACTAGTGGAAGGCGAACGTCGCGAAAGACGATTTTTCGAATTGTTGCGTAATGCATTTAGACGGTCGAGCTTATGGCTGGAACGGTCGCCCTCCGGCACAGCATATAATGATGATTGCGAATTCAATTGGCCGGGTGTAAACGTTTGATTGCGTTGTGGCAAGCGGACGGGTGTGCTAATTTTTCGTGTGCGTGAGGTTGGTGTATATTCATCTTGGTGCTTACTGCAATTTTGTACTACCACAGCTGATGCGCTTCGCACGAATTGATTATCCGCCAATAGTGTTGGTGGACTGTATGGAGGAAATTGTTTTGTGCCCACATCGCTACAACCATCATGAGATTGCATATCATTATTTATGGAGCCAGCTTCGTCTACGGTTTCAAATTTCAATACAATGCCAATATCTTCCTCCTCGATATCTTCAAGGGCATTCTGGTTTTTAGGTACTCGAATCATATGCTGTTCCACAGGCTCATAAAATATTGCGGCAACGAATACATTTAACGTAATGCCACCCATTATAAGAACTGCGCCTCTGTAGTATGAGAGAAAAAGTAATATATTTAATATATTTAAGTTTTGCATGTGTAAATGAAATATAAAATATTGTTTCTTTATAAATATTTACCTATATCCATAATTTTCGAGAAGCCAACGCAATACTGGGGGTAATATAATCGATCCAAGCGCACTGCCCGATATGCATAGTCCATTGGCTAGTCCACGTAGTCTAACAAAGTATGATGTCACTATATACACGGTTGGCGGAAACGATAGACCGGCACCAATCCCCACTAGAACTCCATAACTATGGGGTGTTTGTTTTAACTCTAATTAACGCATCCATGAAAATCTCGTTCATTTACCTTAAGTACAAGTATGTTACAGATGAGGCCCAAAATGACGCAATCATACCAAATGCTGCTGAAGCACCACCCATTATCGTTACTGTACGATATGAATACTTAACCGATAATATACTGGAAACGGGACCTGCAACGGGTTAGCTCAAAATGAAATATCAAGCGTTTAGATATAACAAATGTACATGTATTAACAAACAAAACACATTCTAACCTAACGAACTATATAGGAAATAACAAAGAGCGGGTATCCATGCTCCTGTTGCCGGGGACGCTTCGAAAGCTTCCAAAAATTCAACAAATAATACACCAAAACTTTTAATGGTGCCCGGTATGAGGATATTGACCATCATCGATCCAAGTAATACCAGCCAACCCCAACCTCCATCCGGTGGCACCAAGTCATATTCATTACTGTCTACATTTGCTTTGGTATCCAATAAACTAACTGCAAATAAAGAAAGTATTAAATATTTGTTAGGAAACAAAAACGGTACGTGTTTTTTGTACTGTACTTGTCCAGCTTACATTAAATTGCTTTTATAAGTAACTTTTTATAAAAGTTGATTTTCAACAAATATTAATTAATTCATATATATATTAATTAATTTATTAATTAATTGTATTTCCATACGTAAAAATTACATGTGCGTATGTATATATCTGAAGTAAAATTACCTGCTTTATCACATGATTCGGTAGCTCCGTTAACTTTCAATTTATTGCAATCTGCGTTAGAATTCTGCTTTTTAGTCACAGATACGTCTTCTCTTGCCATTATCTAAAAAATAGTAATAAAGTACATTTAAATATAGGCGTATTCAAATAAAAATATAATCTTATATAATATATGAAATAAGTAATTAAAAACTAAGCTTTTTAAATATATTGAGTTCTGTTCTGAGTACTTTTTTGTGGCTTAATGTAAACGACCTCACACTTTTCTCAGCGTGTTGCTAGTAAACTTCTTGGTAAAAAAAACATAAACAATATATTTAATTTTTATTTCGATTGACTATTATGGTTGAAAATAAAAATATGTCAATAATAAAAAGAAATTAAACTGATCAAGGTTAATGAGAAATGGACTGCTATAAGTGCTTGAAACTTTGTAAATATTCCTTAATTAATAGTTTTTACAATACATGAGCGTACTTATGTACGTTTGTACGTGGCACTTAAATTTATTTCTTGTGAAAAGTAAGAACATACATACACTGACTCACACTATAAATGGGACACCCCAAAACTATTTGATTTTTTAACTTAAAATTTGAATAGGAAAGCAAAGTATGATAATTTTTTTTTAAATTATTTTTTATTTCAAATAAGACATATATTTTTAATTGACATGAAGAAAAAGAACCAAAGTTTATGCTATAACAACAACAAAATGAACATAATTACATTTTTTGTGCGTTCAAGCAACTCACACTTGAAATGGGACAGTTAACGTGGCGCGCCAAAGTACTGTTATTTTGTCTGGAAACTAAACTCAAATTGAAAATGCTTTTAGTAGTTTATTAACTAGCAACAGAATAAGATTATCAGCGACTAAAATTGGAAAAACGCCTCGCTCTACAATTGAAGAAACGAAAATTATTATTAATAAATACGAAAATAATAAATATATAAGGGAAATAGGCGAAATTTATGCAAACAAAAAACCACTGTATTTAACATTATTCATTCACTCTTTAAAAAAAACCCGTACTTTATGTAATGAAATACCTGACAAGAACAAAACGAAAAATTGGCGACCGAAGTGCGCGGTTTTTGTTGCGAATAATCAAAAATAACCCATATCTGTCTGCTGTAGTTACAAAAACAGCTAAAAGAAGAAAATAAAGTTGAAGTAAGTGCAGAAAGTTCGTAGGTTGCTTAGACAAAATAAACTTAACGCTAGTATACCTCGTCGAAAACCTGATATCATACGAACGATACGAACTGATATCACAAAAAAAAACCAAAAATAAAAATGGAATTTGCTTTGAAATATCAAAATAAGGACTTTTTTTGGCGTAAGGTAAAGTGTTTTCAAAGCTTGATTCATGAAACTTGGTGTGAATTTCAGTTATCTTTAAGTTCTTTTCATTAACGAAACCCAAATTAACATCTTTGGATCGGACGGCAAGCGTTTCGTATGGAGAACGCCTGGAAAAGAATTGGACGACAAAAACATAAAAAGAAACAGTGAAGTTGGGGGGTGGATCACTGATGATTTAGGGTTGTATGTCCGGGGATGGCGTTGGAAAACTGCATTTTGTAGACTGGAGTGTTAGATGGTAAAGGATATAAAGACATTCTGAAAGCAAATGTTGATAGCAGCGCGGAGAAACTTGGGATTCGTGATTGTCTTATGTTTTACCAAACAACGACCGAAAGCAGAAATTCTGTAATGCTAAAAATTGGTTGCTCCACAATTGCCCAAAAATACCTTGTACGCCTGCTCAATCCATCATTTTTGGGCAGAACTTAAAAGAAAAGACTGTCTAAAAGAAACATTAAAACAAAATCAGAGTTGAAGAAAGCCGTGGAAGAAAAATGGAGGCAAATAGAAGCTTCGGTATGCAAAAATCTTGTGGAAAGTATGCCACGTCATCTCCATGAGGTCTTAAATAAGAGAGGAAAATATATTGAACACCCACAGACTTAATTTTATTCTTAATTCTACAAACTGTCCCATTTCAAGTGTGATGCAATGAACGCACAATATATGTAATCATGTTCATTTTGTTGTTGTTATAGCATAAAGTTGGTTCTTTTTCTTCACGTCAATATAAAATATATGTCTTATTTGAAATAAAAAGAAATTAAAAAAAAAAATAATCGTACTTTGAAATACTATTTGAAATTTAAAAATATGTTTATATATTGAAATATTTTATCATTATAAATTGTTTGTATGCATATTTAAAAATGCATTTTTCGAAAATTTAACTTTTTTTAATTACGTTTACATATTAAATTTTTTTTTATTTCCTTATATATTCAAGTTCTAATATTTTAACGGAATTCTCGCCATAAGAAATATGAAAAAGTTCCGTAGGTTTCGATATCTAGCGCTATCCACTAATAGGTAAGTATTGCATATGCACGATCATTTGTATATATGGTACATTGCAGCTTGATAGAGAACAGCTGATTTGTAATCAACTGCAAAGCGAACATAAACACATCGTACAAATTGAGGCAAATATTTGTAATATTAGAAACAAAAGGATCATAGAAATGTCAATATAGTTATCCAAGTATCTATGGACAGATTTTTGCTCTATTTCTTCCATTCGCATTGTTATTATTCTGAGATTCCGGGGAATATATTTTTTGTAAATTACTATCATTTAGTTATATTATAGGAAATATTAAACAACATTTAACCGCTCTGTATGTCTTCTTATCTGATTGAGTTGATAACAAAATTTTTTTTTCAAAAACACTTATTAACAAACAGCAGTTATATAACACATAAAGCGATAAAGCGAAAGATATTTTCCAAACTAAAGATTTTAATATTTTCAGGCTATTACAGTGACACTTTAAAATAGTTCTAAATCTTAGAAAAATTTACTTGTAAGTGTTTATCTTATTATTATCATCTCGTTACATATATTCCTAAATACAAATGTAACAAGTAAGAAAGGGCTAAGTTCGGGTGTAACCGAACAATTTATACTCTCGCAATGTGCAAGGATCTGAGTCGGGGAAATGATTTTAGGTGCTGGCATAACTTAATATATTTAATGTTGCGGAAGAATTCAACACTCATTATTCGAAGAAATTGTCTATGGATTGCAATCATATTTGGTATCTTAACTTATATTACAGGCCATAGACTCATGTACTTTCATTGTTATATTTTGCTTCGTGTCAGAGATATTTATATTAAAATCTACCAAATTAACTCAAAAGTGATATATGCGATATAAACTCAATCAAAGTGGTTTAATAAATATATTAGATACATGAGGAAAAAGTCAACCAGAGAAAAGGAAGTCATTATATTAGGAATAAGCGGCTCAGACCATGATCTAGACCGACTTCTTTCATATTTAGCGCGAAATCAGATTGTGTTCAAGAAAACATATCCACTTAATTTCATTAAAATATCACACATATTGGTCAGCATATACGGTTTAAAGTCAGATGGAAAGTCGGGAATTCTTATATAGGGCATTTTTGGGATAGAGGAAGATCTGCACTGATCATATTAGCTCTTTTCATTATTCATGTATTTATGGAACATGTTTTCGCCCAATTTTGTGAAGATAACTCACACAGTGACCGACATATTCGGCATAAAGTCTGCTAGAATAGCGAAAAACATTATATGTAGAATATGGGAGCTGGGATAATTCGCAGAACGATTTCACACATTTACGGCAGTAAACTATGGTTATATCCATGGATATAAATAACTAAACTATATAACCAACTATGGATATAAATATATCCGATATTACACGTTCACCTAATTTTGCTAAGATATCTTACATATTGACCGAAATATATGGTACGAAGGCTACCCAGTGGTTGAAAATCCATATATTAGGTAAACGGGGACTTGGGGAAGTGCTTACCCGATTTTATCCATTTTAAGCACGTGGACACAAAGTTATCAGAAAGAGTCACTATCTAAATTTCAAAGAGATAACTCATATATTGACCTTTATATATGGTATTAAGTCCATCCAGAGGTTGAAAATCCCTATATTAGATATATGGGGGATATGGGAAGTATTTAGAGTATTTATCCGATTTTTCCCATTTTTGATGCCAGAGTACACTATTATCATGGAAAGATAATCCTCCAATTTCATTACAATATCTTACACATTTTCAGATATTTTCGATATAGACAAGTAGAGGCACTGAGGTCCTAATATTGGGTATCTGGTGGCTTGAAAAGTTATAATCCGATTTCGTCTATTTTTACGCAAAAGATGACATGTCCTGAAGGCATTATTTGTACAAAGTTTGATTTTCATATCTTAATTGCTGCTCGATTTATTTGCTTTAAAGTGAAAGGATCAGATGAAACTTAAAATTGTGTTATATGAGAAGTAAGCGTAATTTTTATCCGACTTCGTCAATTTTCACGGCGTGACATAAGAATTCAAGTATATGTCATATACATACATGGTTGTAATCGGTTAAGGGGTTCCTGAGATATGGGAATTTTCCTAAAAGTGGGCGGTGCCACACCCATCCCCAAAACCTTACACGGATTCCTATGCAAACCTTCCGTGTTATATTTGCAGTAAGATTTAATGTTTCTGACGTGTTCCTTCAGCGAGTTAACGCACTTTCAGTAGTTTTCAACATAACATTTTTATGGGAGGTGGGCGTGGTTATTATCCGATTTCACTCATTTTCTCAGTATATGAAGAGATGCTCGAAAAACTTACTCACAGCAAGTGTGAATGATATAGCTTTAACGGTTTCCGAGATATGTATATTAAAATTATTTGGTGTGGGACCATGCTCACTTTTACATAAATTTTTGCTCACAGATACCCCGCCCTACTAGGATCCTCTATACCAAATAACACGTTTATATCTTAATTTGCTGCTTAGTTATAGCACCTTAATTTTTTCGATTAATGGCATTTTGTGGGCGTGGCAGATGTCCAATTACGGCCGTCGGCAATATTCTTATGGTAACAAAGAACACGTGTACCAAGTTTCATCAAGATATCTTAATTTTCACTCAAGTTATCGCTTGCACGCCTCGACAACAAGCACAACTCGTCTTTTCATCCTGATCAATTATATATATATATATATATATATGTCTATATCTAACTCGCTTAGTCCTAGATGTTACAAACAACCGTTAGGTGAACAAAACTAATATACTCTGTAGCAACATGTTGCGGGAGTATAAAAACAAAAGCACATATACACATACATGTGTGTATATAAATATGCGGATATAGTGTTGCACACATTTGCCGCAATGATTGAGTGCTTGTATTGAGATCAATATGAATGTTGATAACGCCAACGTGCTAGCCTTATCATTTAGAGACAATGTACAATTACAAAATTGAGTCCACTAAAAACTAATTGATAAACTATTTTTCAAGGCATCAATTATGAAAAATAATTGATTTGCTTTTGTTAAAAAATAAATAAATATGTGCATATGGCAATATATCCAATGAAACTACATACATACGTACAGTGGCTCCAAGCAAAAGTCGGATACTGTAGCAACAAATGTTCCTTCCTAAAAATATTTGAACCAAAGGAATTAGAAACAAGTAAAAAAGGCCTAAATTAGGGTGTAACCGAACAATTTATACTCTCGCAATGTGCAAGGATCAGAGGAGGGGAAATGATTTTAGGTGCTGGCATAACTTTATATTGAAAAATGTTGCGGAAGAATTCAACATTCATAATTTCAAGAAATTGTCGATGGATTGCAATCATATTTGGTATCTTAACTTATATTACAGGCCATAGACTCATGTACTTTCATTGTTATATTTTGCTTCGTGTCAGAGATATTTATATTAAAATCTACCAAATTAACTCAAAAGTGATATATGCGATATATACTCAATCAAAGTGGTTTAATAAATATATTAGATACATGAGGAAAAAGTCAACCAGAGAAAAGGAAGTCATTATATTAGGAATAAGCGGCTTAGACTATGATCTAGCCCGATTTCGTTTATATTTAGCGCGAAACCACATTGTGTGTAAGAAAACATATCCACTTAATTTCATTAAAATATCACACATATTGGTCAGCATATACGGTTTAAAGTCAGATGGAAAGTCGGGAATTCTTATATCAGGCATTTTTGGGATAGAGGAAGATTTGCTCTGATCATATTAGCTCTTTTCATTATTCATGTATTTATGGAACATGTTTTCGCCCAATTTTGTGAAGATAACTCACACAGTGACCGACATATTCGGACATAAAGTCTGCTAGAATAGCGAAGATCATTATATGTAGTATATGGGAGCTGGAATAATTCGTAGACCGATTTCACACATTTACGGCAGTAAACTATGGTTATATCCATGGATATAAATAACTAAACTATATAACCAACTATGGATATAAATATATCCGATATTACACGTTCACTTAATTTTGCTAAGATATCTACATATTGACCGAAATATATGTTACGAAGGCTACCCAGTGGTTGAAAATCCATATATTAGGTAAATGGGGACTTGGGGAAGTGCTTACCCGATTTTATCCATTTTAAGCACGTGGACACACTGTTATCAGTCACACAGAGAGAGTCACTATCTAAATTTCATAGAGATAACTCATATATTGACCTTTATATATGGTATAAAGTCCATCCAGAGGTTGAAAATCCCTATATTAGATATATGGGGGCTATGGGAAGTATTTAGAGTATTTATCCGATTTTTCCCATTTTTGATGCCAGAGTACACTATTATCATGGAAAGATAATCCTCTAACTTCATTACAATATCTTACAGATTTACAGATATTTTCGGTAAAAAGTCAGAAAGAGGTTCTGAGGTCCATTTATTGGGTATCTGGTGGCTTGAAAAGTTATTTCAACTATTTTTGCGCATGAAATGGCATATCTTGAGCGTACTTTTCGTGGAAAGCTTTATTTCAATATCTTAATTGATGCTCGATATATCTACCTTAAAGAGAAGGTATCAGATGAAACTTAAAATTGTGTTATATGAGAAGTAGATGTGGTTTTTATCCGATTTGGTCCATTTTCACAATGTGACATAAGAATTCAAGTATAATGTCACACACCGAATTTGGTTCAAATCGGTTAAGGGGTCCTGAGATATGGGATTTTTCCTAAAAGTGGGCAGTGCCACAGCCATCACCAAAACTTTACACGGATTCCAATGCAACCCTTATTATATCATATTTGCTGCAAGATTTAATGTTTCTGACATGTTGCTTCAGCGTGTTAATGCGCTTTTGGTAGTTTTCGACATAACTTTTGTATGGGAGGTGGGCGTGGTTATTATCCGATTTCACTAATTTTCTCAGTATATGAGCAGATGAAAGAAAAACTTGAAAATATGACTAGAAAAACTTAGTTGGAGCAAGTTTGTTTGATATAGATAGCTTAGATATCATAGATAGCGGTTTCCGAGATATATATATTAAACCTATTTGGGAGCGGGAGCCCACTTTTACATAAATTTTTGCTCACAGATACCCGCCCTACTAGGATCCTCTATACCAAATAACACGTTTATATCTTAATTTACTGCTTAGTTATAGAACTTTATCTGTTTTCGATTAATGGCATTTTGTTTGGGTGGCAGATATCCAATTACGCCCATCTGCAATACCAACCGTCTTACGGTGACAAGGAACACATGTACCAAGTTTCATCGAAATATCTTAATTTTTACTCAAGTGATTGCTTGCACGGACGGATGGACGGACAGCCAGTCACTCGGATTTCAATTCGTCTTTTCATCCTTATCATTTATAAATATATATGTCTATATTTAACTCGATTAGTTCTAGGTGTTACAAACAACCGTTAGGTGGACAAAATTAATATACACTGTAGCAACATGTTGCGAGAGTATAAAAAAGGTAAAATATTTTTTCAATTACTGATTTATTCCAATTCCAAAATATAAAAACAAAACATATAAATTAATTCAGTGTAATAAAATGTTCTAGTAAAACATCAAATAAGAGTAAATTCAATGCAAAGCCAAACTCGGACAATCAACAAGTTTTTTGAAATATCGAAATATATTTTAAAAGCTAATATTTTGTATGAATGCCTTTATTTTTAATAAACATTTTGAGTCGGTTAGGTATTGATTTAACCAATTTTTCGAAAAAATTTTCAAAAATGTTTTGGCAAAGAGGCCAAACAGGTATTGAATTGAGTAAGTTGGTTATTAAGCATTCCAACGATGGAAAATCTGTGCGTGAAATTGCTGAAATTGTCGACAGACGTCATTCTACTGTTCACGATATAATTAAGCGCTTCCAAACCAACAAAAAAGTGGAACACAAACCTATAGCTGCCCACAACAAGATTTTTAGCGACTCAGAGAAGCGATACCTGTTGCGAAAAGTTAAAGATAATCCTTTCCTTAGTGCACCAAAGTTAGCTGTTATAGCTGAAAATTATTTGGGAAAGAAATCTGGTGCATGTACCATCAGAAATTTTCTGCATGAGGCTGATCTAAAAGGCAGAAAGGCCCGTCAAAAGGCGTTGATCAGCAAACGCAATCAGACCATTCGATTAAAATTTGCAAAAGAACATGAAAATAAGGAATTTTTGTTCTGGAAAAATTTTGTTTACTGACGAAAGTAAACTTAATGTTTTTGGCTCCGATGGAAAACAATATGTTTGGAGGAAACCAAATGAGGAGATGTATCTGCGCAATCTGAGATCAACTGTCAAACATGGTGGCGGATCAGTAATGGTTTGGGGTTCATTTTCGGCTTCTGGACCAGGATCTTTAGATTTTATTGAAGGAGTAATAAATCAGAATGACTATCTCAACATTTTTAGAGAAAATTTACCAAAAAGTCTTTAAAATTTGGATCACGGTGATGATTGGTATTTCTCCCAAGACAATGATCCAAAGCAAAAGGCCTGCAAAGGGCGTTCTTGGTTGCTTTATAATTGCCTCCATGTTCTGGAAACGCCACCCCAAAGTCCTGATATTAATTCAATCGAAAATTTATGGGACCATCTTAACACAAAAATTCGACAGCATTCCGTTTCAAGCAAAAATGACTTGATATCTATCTTATTACAAGAATGGGAAAAAATCGAACCTAGTTTTTTCGAAAAATTGGTGAAATCAATGCCTAACCGACTCAAAATGGTTATTAAAAAAAAAGGCCTTCATACAAAATATTAGTTTTTAAAATATATTTCGATATTTCAAAAAACTTGTTGAATGTCCGAGTTTGACTTGTGCATTGAATTTACTTTTACTTGATGTTTTACTAGAATATTTTATACTACTGAATTAATTTATATGTTTTGCTTTTTTATTTTGGAAGTGGAATAAATGAGTAATTGAAAAAATATTTCACCTTTTTTTCTAATTGCTTTGGTTCAAGTATTTTTAGTAAGGAAGATTTTTTGCCACGGTGTTCGACTTTGGCTTGGAGCCACTGTACAGAGATATGACAAATATTTCTTTTGGGTCAGCCAGTATTCCATCGGGTAAAAAATTTTCAACAGTAAAATTACTTATTGATAATAGCAATGTGACGTTGTGCTACTGCTGAATGGTTGGGGAATTTTATACTCAAAAGGTCACAAACAATTTCACGGACATACAATACATATCCACTTTTTATTTCCGTGCAGACAATTTCTCTAAATTGATAACCGAAACATTCTACTATTTGTATGTGGCTAGTTTGTGTATTCTACTTATTAAAGTCACATACGCACATTTTTTGCAAAAATTGCGGTTTAAAGTGGTTGGCGCTGGATTTTGCATCCTTTATGTAAAGAAACTCATCGGATTCTGCGTTCAAAGAAAATGCTACTGACCCCATTACGTCGACAGCGCATGCCCTCTCTTTTGCGGTGAAGATGAAGAAGGGAAATATCCAAACACTCGCAAGTCGCAAAAGAAAGAAAAACAAATTTCTGTCACTTGATTTAGCTGTTTCAGCGCCAATCAGCTTATGTAGCCGTTACCATTAATATTATATGTTTTGAAAATGATTCATTATGAAAAGAAAACGCATATATGTCAATATTGATATTGTTAAAACCTCATACATATGTATATACATACGATTTATTAAGTAAACAATAAATTAATAATACAAAGCATATGAATATACGCCTTATGTATTCCAGGGTCATTTAAGCACAACACGCTGTGTATTCCCCTTCTACATTTCCGCTTTACAGACAAACAACAAAAATACCATTTTCAAGCACCCGTACTTATTACAATGTCACTTAGCATTCGTATGTTTTGCTCATTTTTTACTGTTCTTGATTTAATGCACAACTGGATTATTAAGGTATATCTATTCGACCCTGACCCCGTCTGCTCACATGCTCATATTTACTTACAAATGGCACGTTCTCGATATCCTTCTACCCGAGAGTACAAGCAACTTAACTCATGTGCATTACATTTAAAATCACTGAAAATGTTCAACGCACTCTATTACTTCATAACAACTTACCTCATTTACGAACTTTAAATTCGTCCAGTTACAGTTATTATTGTGTATTTAAATATTATTTATCTGCATCAATTGCATGAAAAGATTGTCCGTCACATCACCAAAAACATCACTACACTATTGAAAATAAAGTTTTACAAAAATAATAAAGTAACAATGTAATAATGAAAGAAAATCACAATCACTGTACTCCTCGACTTCCACGCATCTTCGCTGCTGCTGCCGACCAATATTGCCGTACTCAAATATTTTCCCTCAAAGGTATCGAAAATGATAAATGTTGGGGTGACTTCACACCCACTTCGAGCTTAAAATAAATATTCGATTTGTTTAAAAGATCATGTACAGCGATATTTTTAGTTCACATGTGTAAGTAAACATATAAATAAATAACTGCGTATACACCAAATTTTAAAAATTGAAGCAATTAAGCAAAATACGACAACGCTGATATAATGATTCACAATAGATACTTAAAGTTTTCCATATGAAAATGTTAAAACCTTTACGTAAACAGATATTAAGAGGATAATTAATAAGATTATAAAATGGTAAATATGCCAACTTTCATTGGCAAAAGAAAACAAAAATGATGATTTGAAAAAATTATAACAGAAATAAAAGTTTTCTTAAATAGGTACATTTTTGTTAACATGACTTTATTCACAATAGCTTTTTTTGCTTTTTTTTTTACAAAACCATACGTCAGCTGGATAAGTTTACCTAAAAATCTATTTATTAATTAATTTACATTATTTATAGTTAATAATATGAAAATCATGGTCTCTCATTAGGGGAATAGGAATTTTTTTCAAAGGATTCTATTTAAGTTGTATGCTGTTTATTTTACAAACTTTTTTGTAAAATTTAAAAAAGTTTGTAATTAAAAATTTTGAATTTATATTACTAATTTATTTACTTTTTGAGTAAAGTAACCGTTATTAAATTTATAAATGCTGTAAGTGTTAGGTACAACATTTTTCTGAGAAGTTGTGAAAAGACGAAACTTGCGCATAATCAAATGAAGTCTGTCTATATGTATGTCAATGGCTTGCATGACCAATATATCACATTTGAAGAATCCGAAAGATTTCAATTACCATTGAAATTGTTTGCGATATTACTATTAAGGGTTAAAAAAGACATCGAGGATAGATTAACAGTGCATTTTATAAAAATAATAAATTCGTTGTTATAATTTTATGCTGTATCTCTCCATCATTACAAAAATTTTCGAAAGATTAATACCGATGGTATTGACAACCACTGTAATATCGAAATGTAAAGTAAACTATTTACTTATTTTAATTAATTTGATTTTTTAATTAGAATATATTTTTACTTTTATTAAAAGCGCTATGCGTTTACAATCCAATCGACATATTTTTAATTTCCATTCGGAAGGAATCGAAAATTTTTATATACTTTATAGAGGATATTGTAATTTCACTGTTTCACACAATTCTTCATATTAACCCATGATATTCAGATGTTTATTCACTTGATCGAGAGTGACACATGTTGGTATGGCGTTCGACCACTTTCCATTTTTCAAACATTTAAGCACCTTAGCACCACGTAATTCAAGACCAGCATCGCAGGTAAATGTAATACTCTCACCAATTGCATAATAAAATTTGACAGATGACATACGACCGCTGATAGCAGTGCCTATCAATGAAATTTAATTATATTTTCTAATATTTACAAAATTCAAGAAAAAAGTGAAATACCAGGATATGAACAAGCTTGAACACATTTCGGCAATCCGCTTGACCAACGTCCGTTATCCTGGCACGCTATTATCGGTTGCCCTTGCATCATGTACTCTGGATTACAATTGAATTGAACAACATCCCCTGCACGGTATGGAGTTGAACCTTGTGCATAACCATTAAGTGGTGCACCGGGATTTTCGCATTGTACTTCAACGCAAGTTGGAAAGGGTGTAGCCCATTCACCAGTCGGCAAGCATATAGCCTCAGCGGGACCACGCAAACCATAACCAGAAGCGCAAGAAAATGCCGCTCTACCGCCAACTTCACGCGATAAAACCGCAACCCGCGGCGAACTGATGTTATTAGGCAAAGGAATATCCCCGCACTCGACACTTTCGCAAACTGGTAGAGGCGCACTCCAATTGCCGCTGGGAAGACAAAATAGTTCCGAAGCGCCAATCAATGAATTTCCATTTGCACACGAGAGCAAAGCGCGTGTACTTAATTTTGTGTCATTCGTATTTACAATAAGACCTCGACGTTGTGGTATTTCTGGACAATTAATGGCTTTAACGACCACTTCAACAGAATGTTCGTGTCTAGCCGGGGTTTGACAAGAATAAACGCCGGTATCTTCATCAATTGCATTAAATATGGTTAATCGATATTCCAGAGTTGCATCGCGACCCTCATCGGCCTCAGTAACCCAACCCTCGGAGTAATTTCTAAAAAAATCGACGTATACATACGTACATGTTTAATCTTAATTATTTAAAAATTACCTAAATTCATGGCTCACATTCCATTTGGGATTACCAAATCGTCTCATCCATAGACATTCCATGTGTAAAGTTGTACCGGGATAGACAATTAGCTTCCCATCATTACTCTGCGCTATCGGTCCATTCTGATGTCTAAATAGTATTGTTGGAGCCTTTTCCACTTTAATACGCGATTTTTATAGTCATAAACAAATACAAATATTTTTTTTTTAGTTTTTTTACTTGCATAGTCATTTTCCTGATTCAATCCATAGCAAGCTGGTTTATTGCCTGTCCATTCGGAATGGATACAAGTTCGTTCACTGCTGCCAACCATTGAAAACTTTCCTATATCCACACATCTATATGGAAATGTATAATTTTTTTTGTAAAAAAAACTGCTTATAAGTTCGTAAGAAAATTCTGGCAAATAAAATGAACAACTTTTAGATCGCCATTGGAGACCAATTAGTTCATATTTTTATTTTTCAAAGTCTCGCATATTCTTACCGTGATATGATTGTGGCACCTGGTGGAAATTCCACAACATCTTCCCGGATTTCAAGATCGTTATAAAAACTAACCACATTTGGTTCATTGTTTTTAAACAAGCATGTTCCATTCGCTGAAAACAGTTAAGACATAACTCTATGTATTCCATAAATTTAAAATAATTTTTCGCATTTTATTCCTAAAAGATTTATCAGTGCTTGGACCATTCCCATTTTCGAATATCTATACGGGTTATTCGTTAACACGTATAAAGTCTGGATACTATTTGCATATTTATCACTATTTTTCAGAATTTAATTGGAAGAATTTGTCAACAGACTCTAAAAAATTTAATCACTCATAATAATTATAAATATAATTAATTATACCTAAAAGTTCATTTGAGTATTCGAATATCCGATTTTTTCTTTAAAGTGTCAAGTTCTTGGTAGTTTCGGTTTATCTGGATAGTACGGATAGAATTTCCAGTCCTAATTTTTACACAGTTCTCTTTAATGGGTGATAACTATGAGAATGTTTAATACCTTCTTTCTATACTCTCTCAACATGTTGCTACAGAGTATATAAGTTTTGTTCACATAACGGCTGTTTGTAACACCTAGAACTAAACGAGTTAGATATAGGCACACATATATATATATATATAACTGATCAGGATGAAAAGACGAGTTGAAATTCGAGTGACTGTCTGTCCGTATGTCCGTCCGTGCAAGCGATAACTTGAGCAAAAATTAAGATATTTTGATGAAACTTGGTACACGTGTTCTTTTTTACCGTAAGACGGTTGGTATTGCAGATGGGCGTAATTGGACATCCACCGCCACCCAAACAAAATGCCATTAATCGAAAACAGATAAAGTACTATAACTAAGCAGAAAGTTAAGATATAAACGTGTTATTTGGTATAGAGGATCCTAGTAGAATCCTCTAGGGCGGGGTGTCTGTAATTTGGCAAAAATTTATGTAAAAGTGGGTATGGCCCCGCCCCCAATTAGGTTTAATATATATATCTCGGAAACCGTTAAAACTATATCAATCACACTTGCTGCGAGTAAGTTTTTCGAGCATCTCTTCATTTACTGAGTGAAATCGAAAGTGAACATGAGTGAAATCGGATAATAACCACGCCCACCTCCCATACAAAAGTTATGTTGAAAACTACTTAAAGTACGATAAGTCATGTGTGTGACATTATATTTGCATTCTTATGTCACGTTGTGAAAATGGATGAAATCGGATAAAAACCATGGCTACTTCTCATATAACACAATTTTAAGTTTTATCTGATCCTTTCACTTTAAAGTAGATAAATCGAGCAGCAATTAAGATATGAAAATCAAACTTTGTACAAGTGGTGCTTTTAGGATAAGTCATCTTATGCGTAGAAACAGACGAAATCGGATTATAATTTTTCAAGCCACCAGATACCCAATTAGGACCTCAGTGCCTCTACTTGTCTATATTGAAAATATCTGTAAATCTGTGAGACATTGTAATGAAATTGGAGGATTATCTTTCCATGATAATGGTGTACTCTGGCATCAAAAATGGAAAAAATCGGATAAATACTCTAAATACTTCCCGTAGCCCCCATATATCTAATATAGGGATTTTCAACCTTCGTGTAGACTTTATACCATATATAACGGTCAATATATGAGTTATCTCTTTGAAATTTAGAGAGCGCCTTTTTCTTATAACAGTGTGTCCATGTGCTTAAAATGGATAAAATCGTGTAAGCACTTCCCCAAGTCCCCATTTACCTAATATATGGATTTTCAACCACTGAGTAGCCTTTATACCATATATTTCGGTCAAAATGTAAGATATCTTAACAAAATTAGGTGAACGTGTAATATCGGATATATTCATATCCATAGTTGGTTATATAGTTTAGTTATTTATATCCATGGATATAACCATAGTTTACTGCCGTAAATGTCTGAAATCGATCTGCGAATTATCCCAGCTCCCATATACTACATATAATGTCTTTCGCTATTCTAGCAGACTTTATACCGAATATGTCGGTCACTGTGTGAGTTACCTTCACAAAATTGCGTGAAAACATGTTCCCTAATATACTTGAATAATGAAAAGAGTTAATGCGGTCAGTGCAAATCTTCCTCTATCCCAAAAATGCCCGATATAAGAATTCCCGACTTCCCATCTGACTTTAAACCGTATATATTGATCAACATGTGTGATATTTTAATGAAATTAAGTGGATATGTTTTCTTAAACACAATGTGATTTCGCGCTAAATATAAAACAAATCGGTCTAGATCATAGTCTAAGCCACTTATTCCTAATATAATGATTTCCTTTTCTCTGGTAGACCTTTTCCTCATGTATCTAATATATTTATTAAACCACTTTGATTGAGTATATATCGCATATATCACTTTTGAGTTAATTTGGTGGATTTTAATATAAATATCTCTGACACCAAGCAAAATATAACAATGAAAGTACATGAGTTTATGGCCTGTAATATAAGTTAATAAGATACCAAATATTATTGCAATCCATTGACAGTTTCTTGAAGTTATGAATTTTGAATTCTTCCGCAACATTAAATATATTAAGTTATCCCAGCACCTAAAATCATTTCCCCGACTCAGATCCTTGCACATTGCGAGAGTATAAATTGTTCGGTTACACCCGAACTTAGCCCTTTCTTACTTATTTTTATACGTTTCGACAATTTCTGTAGAGCTTCTTTCGAACTTATTCTTTACGAGTTTGAAGCTATTGCACAATGTTGTGGAAAATGTTATCCCGTTAAAAGGAGATTTTGTCGAAGAAAATATTTCCGAATAGTTTATGTTAATTCCGTTATTAGATTCTAACCGTTATCAGATTATTCTAGATTATAACCACTCTTCTAGGCTTAATGTCGAACAACCTTTATAAGGAATGCAGCCAGAATAGGATTATAATTAAAGGGACTAAGTGATAAATAATATCATATTCAAATAAGTAAGGAATTTTTGTTTTTACTTTAATTTTGATTGGCGGATAATACTTACCGCAATTATAGGAGCGTCCAATCCATTGCCCATTCTCGCATATAATTTTCCATGTATTCCTCTCTCCGACAGCACTCGGTATGCAATTAAAGAAAATTTCGGTGCCGCTTTCGTATACTCCCTCCACATCAGATAAATCAGTGTTTCTATAATAGAAGACGAAAGGTGGCAAAAAGCCAACAGAATATAAGATTTCATATTTCAAGTCATTATGGATCGGTTATGCTTTTTTAATAATGAAAGATGAGTTCAGTCCTATCGTGGGGTAGTGGTTAAAGGGGCGGTGTGCAAGTCCGAAAGATCTGAGATGGATCCCGGTTTTCGACCCACGCAGAAAATATGTTTCTAATAGCGCTTACTCCTTGGCAGATAATGGCAAACCTCCGAGAAGGGCTCAAAAAAATGGAAAAGCTTTCGGAGGTGCCTTAAAATACTTCACAAAAAAAGGCAAAGCCCAGTTATTTATTTTTCAAAGGTTTGGACGTAATTTAAGACATTTATGTGAACGATTGTCCACAGTAATAGCGGTAACGTTGGGATTCTCTCAATAGTGTGACTACTGTAAAGCAAAACTAATAATTACTTGTATACCAGAGCACCATCGGATATGCTCGGGGGGCCACACATTTTCAACTCTTCAGTGACGTTTTCCTCTGTTGCATTTGTCGCGTCTTCCGATTCGGAGTTATCAACCCTCATAGCTATAACATTGTTCGATTTTCCATTGCCATGTGATTCGGATGCTAATTCTTCGCGCGATTTGCGTTGGCCCGTTTCACAGTGTATAGTTTGCGGGCTCAAAATACCTTTGTTACAGCTCATTTCAATGGGCATTGCATTTGTTGAGTGGTCACAATGAGCGTTCACCGTACTGCCGTGTCCAATAGTGAGACCTGGACGGTAGCCACCCTATATTAATAAGTATATCTCTTTAATCACGGCAAATAAAGAAGATGTCAGCGATTACCTCATAAATTATTCCTGGTAGCGCCGGCAGTGTACAAGGTATGGATACACATTCGGAAAATGCATTCACCGACCAACTGCCATGGGCGCAACGTAACTGTGCTGAACCCTTTTAAATATAAAAATTCCTATGGTAAACGAAATTTATGTTGTATAAACTAGTTCAGAGACTTTTCTTACCTGTATATTAAAACCATCATCACATTCGAGTGTTATAAATTCGTTTGATTCAATTTCTTCATAAGTCGTGAGTGATGTTAGTGAAGGGTTGTCGGTAAGGATTTTCGTGTTTGCTTCTACTTTGAAGTATCTACCATTTTCGACGGCCGGCACCAGGCAAGGTGCTGCAATACATTTAGTTATTATAAAACAATTTGTAATATATTAGTGTAAATGACTTTCCTGGACATTACCTGAGAGGCATTTGGGTGTATCAGGCTTCCAAATGCCACGTATGCAACGGGCTGTAGCATTTTCACCCTTAATATTCAGTTTAAAGCCGGCGTTACATTCTAAATAAAGCATAATGCCGACACTATTACGGCCAGGTGCTTTACCGGCCCTAACCACAGTTATATTGGAGAACTGATCCCAGTTAATATCTTCACATGGTCCACGTAAACGCTTTCTGCCCTCCTTCGACTCCAAGTGATCATTTGTGTCATCATCAGGTGCAGGCGGCGATATTGTTGTTGGATTGGCAATGCTGCGTTTACGTCGTCGTCGCACAATTTGAGACTTAAGCTGCTCTATTAAATCGCTTTCGTTTTGAATTTTTGGCAAATTCCGGAAGTTGTTAAAAAAATAACTTGCCGAGTTGCTGTCGTATAGTATATTCTCATTGGTATTCGCTGTACTGGCATGTGTGCTATAACGGGAATTTTGATTGATATTAGGTAGCGGTATCTTGGCAGACACGTGATGTGTTAGCGAATCGTGTTCATCATTTTCCAGACTTAAGAAGTCATTATTCGATGTTCGCGACTTGTGTGTAGCTTTGTAACGTGTGACTAGATCGGGATTACTATAGGTATTGTACCAACGTCCATCTTGCACCTGTATAAAATTTGTCGGATTTCTGAAATCTGTCGGATTGTGCAATCTTCTGTAGCCGAGTAAATTTTTTACGTAATTTTGATATTTCTGTTTGATCTTCTGATAATATTTGGAGTATGCTTTATCAATTTCGGAAGGGGTTCGTTTTATTCGAGTATTGGGGAAATTGATTATGTCTGAAAAACAATCATATTTGGTATCTTATTAACATATACATATACATATACATTAGTGAGTCATGGACTCACTTAGCTTTATTACTACTCGCTTCTTATCCGAGATATTTGTATTAAAATTAATCTAACAAACACAAATCACTATATTGATAATATTAATGCTATGGGAAGATACAATAGCCATAATTTTTATTCTCGAATGACTTAATACTAACCGAAATATTCTCGCTTAACTTTGTGAATTCATCTTCCATTGACATACATATATGCGATATAAACTCAACAAAAGCGACGAAATTTAATATATTGGGTGCATTAGGAAAAAGCTAACCAAAGGAGCGTAAATCATTATATTGGGGGTATGGGGTTTAGACCAAAGTCTAAACCGATTTCATTCTTATTCAGCGCTAAACTACAACATGTTTATGAAAACCTGCCCATTTAATTTCAGTAAAATATTATTCCTATTTAAACTGTTGAAAAACAGCTAGAAAGTCGAAAATCATAGCGATCTTCTTGCCTCAAGATCTGGGGGCTTGAAAAGTTAAGGTCAGATTTCGACCATTTTTAGATGACACATGGCATACCGTAAAGGCACTATTTCCATGAAGTTTTATTCCGATATCTTCTTTGGTGTTTGAGTTATATGCAGTAAAGGAAAATAATCTGATTGGATTTAATATGGAAAATAGGCGGGGTTGTAGTCAGATTACCATTTTCAAACTAATATAAGGATGTTAAGATAACAGTACCAATTTGATTTCACATTTTTTCAGTTTTTTCCTCGAAACCTAAGCAGCGATTTCACGTTATCTTTACTGATAAATTTAGTGCTTCTAAGGTTTTTCTTTAGCGAGTTAACGTAGTTTTAGTAGTTTTCAACATAACCTTTCCATGGGAGGTGGGTGTGGTTATAATTCGATTTGTACTGCATGATAAAGTCGTTTGTGAGATATGTACATTAAACCTATTGTGATGGATCTACGCCCACTTTTTAAAATTTTTCTTTCCACAGATGCCCCTCCCGATTGTGGTTTGTGATACCAAATTACAGTTTTGTAGCTTAATTTGCATTCTAGTTATATTACTTTATATTTTTTGGATAAACAACGCTTTCTGGACGTGACAATGGGCCAATTTTGCCCATGTATTGGGGCCAATTTTGTGTATCAGTTATCTCAATTTTTACTCAAGTTGTCGCTTGCAGGGACAGGCAGACAAACAGACATCCGGAGTTCAACTTGTCTCATCCTGATCATTTTGATATATATATATATATACATGCATGTATATATACATACATATATGCATACGTGTATATTTATCGCGATTTGTTATAGGTTACACAAACAACAGTTGGGTGAACAAAGCTATTATGCTCTATGCAACATATTGCAAGAATATAACAAGTCACACATTTCCTAATGTCTTAATAAGGTCAAATGGTCAAATGTATTAATATTTTAATTTATATTAGTTTAGTATTAGGGTAGCTATCAATAATCTTTATTGGACGGTTTCGGTAATCGAGTTCCGACTTTAGTGGAGGAAAACCTATACTAATTTATATATGTTATATCGACTCGCATGGACTGGTCTCACGAAAAAATCTAATATTGAAGTTCACTTTTAATGATCGGATAGGATACTATCACTGAGGCTTTTAGACCAGAGTCCCATAACAAATTCACAGACTCAATACATGTGATAAAATAACAACCTTCCCCGTAAATAGGGAACAAAAACTTGGCTCCCGGGAAAGAACTACATCCAATTTTGTAATGAACTGGTGAATATATGTATCCTTAGAATTTAATTTACATTTATTATAAAAGAAAAACAATCGTAAATAAGGTTTCTCACCAGACTCATGTTTGAATGCTATAATCGGTGGTTGAAAGTTGGCGTTTATTATCTCATCCAGTTTTCTTTGCAAATCTCTTTTATTGCGTAATAAATATTGGGAGCGTAGATAACGCATTTGTATTGAACGTCGTTTACGATTCCAACGCAATCTCGGATGTTGCCCAAGTAAGCATTGCGGTAGCTCTAGCGGTCGCCATTTGCCTCCAACACATGTGGCACCCGGTGGTCCTATCTCTAAAACGTAACCTTTATCACAATCATACATTATTTGTTTGTTATTAACGATCTGTAAAGAAATTATATTTATGGAAGCGTCAAAAGGAAACTGGGAAAAATAATTTGTCATACTTTTTGTGATTTGCATACCTTTTTCACATATGGCCTATAATCGTAGAGTCCCATATTTCCAACAAGCAATACCTTGCCGTTTGGTATATAACCGGGAAAAGAACAAAATACTTCTTGACATTGAGGTGTTTCTCCGGTCCAATTACCAAATGAGCAAGTTGGCACATATTCGTTGGGATCTGTGACATCTTTGCCTTCAGGACTAATTAACTTGAAACCGTCTTTACACTTAAATCTGGCCTTCATGCCGTGTTCAGTTTTCGGAGCGAGTACCATGCCGTGCTTAGGCGGTTTCGGCATATTTTTACAACGCGCAGGTACACAACGTGGTATGATACTCCAAGTACCATTATTACATGTTGGTGGACTTAGTAGTGAGACGGGGAATTCATAATTTTCATCACACTTCACCTCCAACGCAGTGCCATGTTTGACTTTCTCAACACCACTTGTTGATGTGGAAGGCGATTGTGTTGTTGTTGGTGTTATGATGGTGGTGCCATTTTCATCGGTAATGATTTCCACTGGTATTACATAACCTTGCGAAATGGATGGTACAACGCATGGCGCCAAGCATTCGGGTAATGGATTACGCCAACGGCCGTCGATTTGGCAAACGCTTGACGAATGTCCTTGTATTAACATTTCAGGTTGACAGCGGAAAATTATGCTTGCCCCAAGTCCTGTTCCGGCTTCGATGTTTTCAATCCAACCATTGAAAAGTACACCGGGATGTCCGCAGTTAATTTCTAAATCATATACATATATTTAAGGTAAATAATTTTAGGTTATGTTCATATGAATATACTTTTCTGAATGCAGACTACAAAAGGATCCGTTCTGACAAAGAGAGTTTGAAACAATTGTTTTATTATCGGTAATCTAAGGAGATTTTATCCACAATTATGTCATACTGTCCTTACATGCTCGCCCAATGCGGTATTTAATTCTTCAAAGGTCAGATCGACTACTTTTGGAATAGTCCTCAGAGTAAATATGTATAATATAATAACTATCGGAATTCTTACAAAGCATTCATACCTTTACAAGTTGGCAAAATTCCGCTCCACTTCCGATCGGCACCACACCTACTACTACTTTCTCCTATTAAAGTATAGCCGTAACGACATTCGTAACTTACCACTGAGTTGTAGGCCATGGTGGTGTGTGTTGCTTTGCCATTTCGTGGATTTTCCGGCGTCGGACAAACAACAGATGTGATCACTTTAAAAAGAGATAGAGAGAGAAAATGAAAGAATATGAAAGAATTGAGAAAGGTTGAGAGGGTGTGAAGGTCAATAACAATAACTGTTCAAAGGAAATTATTATTGAATGATTTATATTTTTTTTGTCTAATAGTATTCTAACGGTAAAAATATTGGAGGTGTGTGGCGAGTTCGAACAATTTATTTTACGCAAGACTGCTGCCCTGAAAACAAGGTTTTTCAGACTTTCACATGTATCATATTTTGTCCGGTATTAGAAGGTTGTAGAGGAATTCTATATAGTCGAACGAAATCTGACGATGGCTTGGGCTAACATTATAGTGAAACAACTAATCTAAAATGTTTAGGACTGAATCAGATCTTATTCTAATTTAAAGCTGATTGTGCGCTAATATGATTGTGATGTTGTATATGATTATTAACAACAACAAGTTACCGCAAATTGAAAATGCATTCAGATGGAAAGTAAGTTAAAGTTTTGAATGAAATTATCTGCTAGCCAAATGCAAATATGAATAAAACAACAGTTTTGTTTCGTTTAATTATATATGCGTATATATTTGCGGTAACTTTATTTGTAACATTGTTAAATTGAACATTTAAACCTGACAACAATTAGAGTTTGAAATTTTTCTGCAAGCAACAATTATTGCAATTATTTTATTGAAAGAACGCACAATTTTAAAATTTTTTTTTTTCGATTTTACTGATATTTTATTTGTATGTATATGCGTGTTTGTTTTGACATTTTGGGAATTTCTGTAACTGCTTTTTTATAGCGACTTGTTTGCTACGATGGTATTATTATCATTTTTAGCTAATGTAAAAAAAAAATTAAAACAATAAAGTTGAATATTAAAGAAATTAAATTAATATTTTCTATTTCACTTACAGACACATGTGGGCAGTTCCTTTGGCACCCAGGAGCCATCAGATTGGCAGTATCGTTCATGTTTACCCACCAACTCATAGGTATTGCCACAGTTGTAACTGATTTTACAACCGAAAGTGTAGCATTCACCAGCATGCCAGCCGTAAGCTGGATCTGGCGGCTGTCCACATGATCTTGCTGCAAAGTGGAGAAATTTACGTATAAATATTAAATTAATTTAATAATTATATTTTATAGAAAACATTACGTTCGCATTGTATATCCGGCCCATACCAACTAGCCTGACCATCAATGGCTAGACATTTAGCACGTGGAAATCCATTTGTAACGTAGCCAGTATGACAGTGGTATTGAACGGTAGAGTCCAAATCAAAAGTTTCTTGTTCGGGTAGCGCTGAATGGCGTGCGTGCTCTATCTGAGGTGGTTTGAGACAATAAACTAGAAGATAATGGAAGCAAGCATACCAAATTTATTAGAATTCTATACTTTTATGATAATAAAAATTTTTTGAAATTGCGTACAAAAGAAGAGATAGATATTACATGAATTCCAACTAATAATAATAACAAAGATATTAGGATTGTTCATTTAAAAAGATATAAAGCTAAGCTAACAAGCCATATCGGTACTAAACTTGATTAATAAAGCCATATCGGTACTAAACTTGATAAATATTTGTCTGAAGAAATTGCACGTTTTGACGCAGATTCTTTATGAAAGCTCTGTGGGAACTAATTTCCCAAAAAAATTTAAAAGTACCTTTTAAAACAAAAAAGTACCTAATTTCTATTTTTGGAATAGCACTTAAATTTAAACCACTAATTACAAAAGTAAATTAGTTTTTAAGCAATTAAATTTTTATTAACAGCTAAGAGTATATTTCTGAAAATTAATCTTAGCAAATTCCAGAATTTTTGTCATCATTTGTAGTTAAATTTGAAAGTAGACTGATATTCCAAATCAGTCACAGTATTTTGAAATAATTTATTCCGGGTATAAAAAAGCTTTTTTTAACAGCTCAAAAGGTAATTTTTTCTCGATTTCGATTAAATTGGAACACAATGTTATATTTGTACATACAATGCCAAGTAATAATAATAATATAGTTATAGTTAACAGGATGCATTGATTATGCTTAAGAGGATTAATCAATGATTTCGGATATCCGAGGCATAATTTTTCAATTTTTAAATCTGATAAAATGAAAATTGTGTTATCATATTACGAAATGACAACTGAAGTTAAGACAGGATGGTTAAGATTTTCGGTAATTTGGGACGGTTGTGGTATTAGAAAAATGGCATTAGAAAGATTTATTTAGAGCTTCCGGTTTCAGTAAATATTTAAAAATTCCCCATCAAAAATTCCATGTTGTTCCAATTGTGACAACATTCCAATGTTACAAATTAATAAAGCAAACATAACTTGTTTTCCCCCGTGTTAGTAAACATGGCATTATATTAATATTTTGTAAAGCATTGAGGCTGTAGTCGTTATAACTTACTATTTTGTTTGCATGCCGGTTCAGCTCCTGCCCAATTACCATCAGCCTGACACAGGCGACTCTGTAGTCCAACAACATGATAGCCATGGGGACAAGAATATGCAGCGCGTGCTCCAAAATGTCTGCCAGCGACCGTAACTTGGCCCAGTAATGGTTGCGCCAGCTCAGGACATTCTCTATCTATAATTATTCAAAATTTAAAAGTTTCTGTATATATATTTTTTTTGTTTAACATTAAAGTTAAGGATATTAGCTTATTTTCCATCACTGATTAATTTTCCCCTTCAATTTTATCAAATTTGGTATTTAGAATCTAGATTCAATATCATCACTGTAAAGATTTTTATTTAAAATATTTTGTATCTGTCTCCGCTTACCTGGCTTAATACAGGACATGCCACAAACACCATCACATAGGCACTTCTTCTTTTTACTTTTACAGTCCTCATCCGAGGAGCATTTTCTCAAACATTTTTGCCCGAGTAGTGTTGCTTGCTCCTCATCCCTTGGACATTCAGTGGATGGTGAATTTCTAGGATTCTTATAAACTCGTCCATCGTCGTCTACCTCAGACGAATCATCGTCTTCGTCCCAATCTTCATCTTCGTCGTCTTGAGGAACCTCTGTTTGCGTTTGTGTTGGTACGGAAATAACTGGAAGATGCAAAAAATTAGCTGATCGAAATATGTGTTTTCGAAAAAAAAAAATTAAAACAGAAATTTTAGAAAAAATTTAATTTAAATTTATACACGGTATAAACGTTACTATTTTAGCAAAATTTTGTATTTCAAAGGGACATTTTGGTTGTTGTCAGACATTTTCTTGTTTTCAAAGATAGCAGTTGTAAATTTTGGCCTACATACACACACATATATTGTCAGCGATATAGTTGAAAAATTTGTGGTGAAGGGCGACCCATTGTACACAGCATTCACAGACTTGCGCACAACTATAGTATGCTTATATAATGAAAATATATTTTTAATTTTTTTACTAAACAAAATAAAGATGATTTACAGTTTTAACGTAATTCTCACATTATAATTCGCTCATTAAATATTGTATTAAGGTTATCTTATTTAGTAAACATGTACCTTTATATATGAGAACTGTCACTAGCAAGAAATAAATCAGTAGTTTATCCATAATTACGTTTTAAATTTTCGTTTTGGACTTTTCAATGTACATTAATTGCAATTAAATAAATAAACACTCTTTTCTAATTTCCTACAAACATTTAATATTAATTCAGTTTAAATATATGCTTTTAGCCTTTTTAAATTAGTTTTGGATAATGCCATCGATTAAATTGACTTGTTTTCCGGATGATGCTGAATCTTAAACTACATACGATACTTATAATAAGTATGCAGTGAAGTGAGAAGAGAAATGATGTATGATGGCAGTCTTTTCAAATGAGACGAGCTGTCAGACAGAAGTTGTGAATTGTTCTTTGGTGGTTATTGTTTAATCTCCTTGTTTGTTTCCCAGATGAAATAGAAATGACTCTTGAACTCCGCAAGGTACACAAATATGAAGTAGTCGAATAGTTTTTCCAATGAATTCGAAAAATATAGACATTTATAGAGCATAATTAGTAAATATATGAGTTATGATATCTTAAAAAAATACGCATATATATCTTTTGTAAATGGTTTAAAATTATTGTAAAACGCGTCAAAAGCTTCGGACAGCCTATTGTTATCGAAAAATTTCATGCGAATGTCCATATTCCAGCTAGCAATGCCCTGTTTTCTAAAAATTTATTTATATGACTTCAAACTCTCCAGCATCTTCAAAAATGGGTTAGATAACCGGTAAAGGAATAATATGTTGTTTTTTTGAAGCCACTCCGTCACATTCAACTATGTTCTCGCTATTTGAGAAGAAAAAAAATTTAATGAAAAAAATATGACAAAGGTCTAACTCTTAAAATCATGGTTTGAAAATACACATAGTCAGAGCGACATAATCACACCGATTTCATTTTTAAGATACTTGACTAAGCTTATAAAATCCACTAGCCATTCAGAAGCGACTTAAAACTTGCAGGCACCTTCATAAGTCGATTAAATATAAGATGCGCACCATTGATGAAACTTTCGATGTAACACATAAAGTATCTATTCTTCCTAAAATAAACCGATTAGTAAGCTGCAGAAGTTCAAAACTAATAATTCTTGTCGTCGAATATTCCGCGCATTCGCGCCCTGGTTTTTATGTCACTATTGACAATCATACTTTCGATGTTGTAATTGTAAACAGTGTTGAGTGGAATAAAGCTCGATCTACTTAAACGTGAACTAATTTACAATCCTTCGTGATGCTACTAAAAAGACCATAAACAAGAAACAGTAAAGGAAAGGGCGGAAAATGTGAATAATGACAATTAAAAATTGGCTCACTCGGCATTTGTTCAGCTAAACTCAAGCTTGATCCTTAGCGTTTGTAAGCCATCCAATGAAATACAAAGCACTAATACACCTTATCCATACCTTATATAACAGTCCTAATAAGAAACAATATTAGTTCTAATGTCATATGAACGAATTAATATTGGTGCCAATCGTAGCCTATACCCGACTCGAAACAGCTTGCTTGACAAGAGAAACACGCTTGATCGACTCCAATGTATTCTTGACCTACAGATTTTTACGGTTATGCAAGTAATAGACAGGATCTCAAAAATTTTCCGTTCCCATGACAGTGAGGTCTATGAATAGTAAACGGAATATACTGGGATTTATTCCATAAAAATAGTTAAGAACTTTTTTAAACCACTATGACAACATTTCCGAAAACTCTTATCTTCAATACTACTTTCCAACGGTTTAGCGGAACCGCAAGATTTCATCCTAGCGAACTCATCTACACTTCCCTTTCGACTTTTAATGTAAAGCTTCTGTTTATAGACCCATCCTAACCTCAGCTTTCATGTTCCATGTACTCGGTTCCAAATACCCCTGGTAGGAATTTTGCAAATGAATCAGTAGCTTCATGCTACCTTAGTATATATTTGTATAGACTGATTTAGACAAAGTTCAAGTTTCGAAAGTTTCAATAAATAAAGATAAATAGATAAATTTATTCGAACATTAATTTTATATGGTTTTTAATAATTGAACATTTATGAATTTTATTCATTGAGAGTTTTCGGCCGTTATATATGAATACACTTGCAGACTACCGCATACAACACCAGTTAACGACTCTGTATTACTGTGCCACTGTCCCGCAGTAATATACACTGCTAATTTTTGAAAACTGTCGCAGCTATTATCAGTGACTTTTGATTAGCAGTAAGAATATTATAGGCACACAAATATTTGCCATCTCCATGACACACACTTATACAGTTATGTTTATCCATATTTTTATAAGTAGTATGTGCTTATCTATGGCTATGTACAGATGTTTGTGTGTTATTTGTGCATACCATTTATAAAAAATGGGTATAATGTCAAGAAATGAAGAAATATGAATTTTTCGAAGCTCGAACCGATACGCCTACGTACACTTGTGCATACTCGTCCAAACATTCATACATACATAGCTACATCTGCAATTGTTTTCATTATTTTCCATCTTCGCTCTCTGTTCATATGTTCATACCTTGCTCTCTCATTTAATAAATAGCTCCTTTTCTTTGCTCTTTCAAAAGCTTCAAGCACACATATTAAGCTCTAAAGCTTTGTATACAACATCTAAAAGTATAAGTAGTTTTTATTTTATTTTCTGCAATCAGTATGCAGTGCTTAAAAAATGTGAAAGACGTGAAATTAAAAAACATGTTATAATTAAATAGGAAATATTAAATTGTAAATATTTTTTATTAAATATAAATTTCAATAACAACGCCTGTAGAAATTACTATTACAAAGCAAATATAAAAAACACAACGCTATATAAAAAGGACGTAGGAAAAAAAATTAAATTTCAATGAGAGAAAATGTCAACGTTGAGACTCTTTTATTAAATGTACCACAGAGCGATATGTGTGTAATAGCGGGTTGATTGTAGCACGGTTCCCAGCGCTCCCCTAGTGCCGAATCTTGTTGATGCTATTAATTGATTTATTAATACGTCACTAAAATTTAGATTAATAAAAATATTAATTTTAGAAAAGTGAAATCTTACTTAACTTGAGTGCATATACATACATACAAACACATATGTATCGGGCGAATATTTAATGTGTATTTCTAAATGCTTATACTTACCTATCTATATATGTATGCACATACATAGATATGTATTAAAAAATCTGCTATTGTGTTATTAATAGATTTATTTGTGTTTTAAATGGTGATAGTGTTTAACCTGAGCGAATTGAAGCGTTTAAATTCAATAATTCTAATTAAATTTGTAATGGCCATATACATACATACATAAATTTATCACAAATGAAAGTGTGCAACCAGGAAAATTCACAGCAGAATATCACAATATGTATACAAAATTGGATACTGTTTGAAAAACAAGAAATAAAAACAACAACAACAATAAAAGAAATGGGACAACGTATTATGTTGTTGTGCGTGTATGTACGTAAGGGGTTGAAGGTGGCGAGGAAACGCCTCTCCTCCCACATCCCACTTACATTTGTATGTGTATGTCCATAGCATTATGCACTAACTTTGCTATGTGATATGTAAAGCGGTACGGAGCGGGCTTACAAGTACGAGTGTGTGACATATCAGAGCATGCGTTTTGCCAGCGGTGTTCCCTGAACATTTGTTGACCTGTTGTACGTGTATTATTTTATTACAGTTTTTCCCTCGTTTCGATATTAATAGGGGTGGCGATACTAAGTAATTGCTATATAACAGATAACACGGTAAGGTGAAAAGTCAAAAAACTAACAGATATATTGTACATCTACGCACATATATACATATGTATATATATATTTGAAATCGTGACAATAAATATTCGACCTGCGAGATTGCGGCTAGACCACCACAACGCATCATGAAAATGAAGTGCAACGACATTATACAGTTGCAATTTCAATTGCAATAACAATAACAATAAAATACTACTTCTTATTTATTTGCAGCTTAACTAATCGTCGCTAAAATAACATAAACGACTTAAGTGAATAAGAAAATATATACATAGTAAATAAAAATTTTTAAAAAATGGGTAACGTTTGCAGTTCTGGGGATAAAAGAAAAAATGACAGCATATCAGAGAAATCAGATGAGTAAGTAAATATATATAGCACATACATAATACATGTTTATATTTTAAGAAATATTTATTTTGCTGTCGCCGGCTGGTTGGAAGTCAGTGTCAGTTTGATTACGCCATACGGTTCTTGAAATCACTCAAACTCTTATAGACGAGATTTTTTATAAAAAAGGAAACAATTTAAACAAAATTTAAGCACAAATATACACTAAATGTAGAAATATTTATGTACGTATATACATACATATATACATATTTTTTTATACAAATATGAAAGAAATTAAACTAGTAAAATATCCCATCGTCGGCCTTGCCGAAGGCACTCGTAGGCAACAATTCGAACAAACCGTATTTAAAACTTTCTAAGGAATAAAGACATGTTTTCTTTACAAATCTTCGTCTTAAGAGATGATGAGGTTACTGCTGTCTTATTTAAAAATTACAACGCGTTAGTAAGTCCTCTCGAGGTTTTAATTCAGAAGCCACTCTCTTCAGGCACATTTCTGCATGACTAAAAGATTTCAAGAATTAAATCTTGTTGTAAAAGTGAAATCAGCAGTTACTTGCTACTACATGTTAATTTCTAAACTCTCAAGAATATCTAAATTTCTCGTAGTTTACTAAAGACGAAATTTACTAATATTAAGCCTATAATTATCTCAAAATTAATACGGCTTTCTCTTTAAACACTCTACGGCTTCAAATCTGGCTATTTGTTGGTAAATATTGCATTGTATCGTTTTCGAAAAGCTTTCAAATGAATTGTGTATATACACACCATTTAAAGACGTTTGGCGGAGTTTCACAAAGACTATATTTAATAAGTTTGATTGTTTATATTTTTTAACTCTCGCAATATGTTGTTATAGAGTATATCAGTTTTGTTCACCTAACGGTTGTTTGTAACACCTAGGACTAATCGAGTTAGATATAGACACATATATATATAAATGATCAGGATGAAAAGACGAGTTGAAATCCGAGTGACTGTCTGTTCGTCCGTCCGTCCGTCCGTGCAAGCGATAACTTGAGTAAAAATTAAGACATTTTGATGAGACTTGGTTCATGTGTTCTTTGTCACCGTAAGACGGTTGGTATTGTAGATGGGCGTAATTGGATATCTCCCACCCAAACAAAATGCCATTAATCGAAAACAGATAAAGTGCTATAACTAAGCAGAAAGTTAAGATATAAAGTGTTATTTGGTATAGAGGATCCTAATACGATCCCTTAGGGCGGGGTACCTGTGGGCAAAAATTTATGTAAAAGTGGGTATGGCCCCGCCCCCAATTAGGTTTAATATATATATCTCGGAAACCGTTAAAACTATATCAATCACACTTGCTGCGAGTAAGTTTTTCGAGCATCTCTTCATATACTGAGTGAAATCGAAAGAGAATATGAGTGAAATCGGATAATAACCACGCCCACCTCCCATACAAAAGTTATGTTGAAAGCTACTAAAAGTGCGTTAACTCGCTGAAGGAACACGTCAAAAACATTAAATCTTGCTGGAAATATGACACGGAAGGGTTGCATAGGAATCCGTCTAAAGTTTTGGTGATGGGCGTGGCAGCGCCCACTTTTAAGAGAAATCCCATATCTCAAGAACCCTAACCGTATCTCATAGACCATATCTCAAGAGCCCTAACCGATTTCAATAATGTAAGTATAAGACATTATATTTGCATCCTTATGTCACGCTGTGAAAATGGACGAAGTCGAATAAAATTCACGCTTACTTCTCATATAACACAATTTTAGGTTTCATCTGATCCTTTCAGTTTAAAGCAGATAAATCTAACAGCAATTAAGATATGAAAATCAAACTTTGGACAAATAGTAGCTTCAGGATATGTAATTTTATGTGTAAAAATAGACGAAATCGGATTATAACTTCTCAAGCCACTCAGTTCAGTGACTCTATCTAACTTTTTATCGAAAATACCGGGAAATCTGTAAGATATTGTATTGAAATTGGAGGATTATCTTTCTATGATAATATTGTGGTTTGGTGTCAAAAATGGGAAATGTCCGGAAATCGGGTAAATACTTCTCTTAGTCCCCATATATCTGATAAAAAAATTTTCAAATTCCTGTAGGCTTTATACCATATATTCCGGTAAATCTGTAAAGTATCATAACGAAATTGGAGGATTATCTTTCCATGATAATGGTGCTCTCTGGCATCAAAAATGGTGAAAAACGGGTGAATACTTGCCCAAGTTCCCATATACCTATTATAAGGATTTTCAACCTCTGGGTAGACTTTATACCATATATAACGGTCAATATGTAAGATATTTTAGCAAAATTAAGTGAACGTGTAATATCGGATATACCACAGTTTACTGCCGAAAATGTGTGAAATTTGTCTACGAATTATCCCAGCTCCCATATACTACATATAATGATTTTCGCTATTCGAGCAGACTTTATGCCGAATATGTCGGTCACTGTGTGAGTTACCTTCACAAAATTGGGTAAAAACATGTTCCCTAATATACTTGAATAATGAAAAGAGTTAATGTGATCAGTGAAGATCTTCCTCTATCCCAAAAATGCCCGATATAAGAATTCCCGACTTCCCATCTGACTTTAAACCGTATATATTGATCAACATGTGTGATATTTTGATGAAATTAAGTGGATATGTTTTCGCGCTAAATATAAACAAATCGGTCTAGATCATAGTCTAAGCCGCTTATTCCTAATATAATGATTTCCTTTTCTCTGGTAGACCTTTTCCTCATGTATCTAATATATATTTATTAAACCACTTTGATTGAGTATATATCGCATATATCTCTTTTGAGTTAATTTGGTGGATTTTAATATAAATATCTCTGACACGAAGCAAAATATAACAATGAAAGTACATTAGTCTATGGCCTGTAATATAAGTTAATAAGATACCAAATATGATTGTAATCCATTGACAATTTCGTCGAATAATGAATGTTGAATTCTTCCGCAACATTAAATATATAAAGTTATGCCAGCACCTGAAAGCATATACCCGCTTCTGGTCCTTGCACATTGCGAGAGGATAAAATGTTCGGTTACAGCCGAACTTAGCCCTGTTTTAGTTGTCAGTTAAACTTTCCTGCTGTGGTTAGAGTTATATTTAACACACAGAACAAATGTGGTAATATTCGATGGAGGTTCTGTCAAATTTTTTTTGCATTTTGAATGCTAAAAGAAGAGTTTTCTTTATTAAAGAAGTCGCTAAATGTTTTCAGTTCCGAATTTATTGCATTCAGCCGATGATCTGAAAATCTTTTTAACTATCAACGACAGTGCGGATGCTTTGAACATTGAAAGCAAGAATGATATGGATAACATTGCAACCCGCAACGCTTTAAAATAAATAGACTATCATACTTTCATAGTAATTGTAAACAATGCAACAATGCATAACGGAATATATATTTCTACCATTCTTAATCGAAAATTATATAGACAATCCATCGTTAATGAGTGACTTCACAGCTGCCCTTGAATATTAAAAAGAAGGTCTCAAGACGTTTTTACACCATCGCTAACTGTGTCTTTACTTTTATCATTCAGTAGTCATACCCCGCATTACTTATGATCTTTCTGATCCGTATACATATAAACTGCTACATACGGCCTTTTGTGATTAGTTCGTCTTCCAAGGTTTATTAATGTAAATTGTTTTCTTGGTTTAACAGATTAATAAATTCATTCAAAGCTAAATTAGGTTCTAACCATTTTTATATTTATATACACATAATTATATAATTCTATAATATAATAAACAAGTTTACGCCAATAACGTCGTTGTACAATGGAGCCGAAATAGATGGTCAATACTCGTACAATCGCATCTCTTCAGAAAATAACCAAGACAAGTAGAGTATAGCGAAATAATGATCCATGTCACTTTGCCATTTATAAAAACATAATTAAGAAAGAAATGTTTTCCCAGTAGCTCTTAACTCTTCATAAACGAAGAAACTGCTATGATGTAGTGTTTAGAAGCAATACTAGACTAATACTAGTTTTCGTTCAATAGATGCCAGCTTCCGATCAACAGACCTATGATTACCTTTCCGCTATGAAAAAGATTAAGAAACATTCATTAGTCGTTCGATTAAAGAGCGGTTTAAAACTTGTAGGTACCTCTATATGTATAATTGTAAGACGATGTCAACAGAAGGAAACATGTGGCGAATCCCATTTATATTTCAACTATGGTTTTAATACGCATGTACGTCCATTGACTTTATATACTACATAGGCTGAATAGTTTTTGGCCCAACACTTTTAACTAAATTTGATCTCTACGTCCAAATGATCCAACAACGCACAGCAAAATTGTTTATTCACTGTTTTACCATATTCGAGGTAGTCGATGACTCTTGCCTGGCGATTTTCCGTTTTAGGGCACTTTGGACGACTTTCACCAGGCAACAACCATTCAACGGAATGCTCCTTGGGCTCAGGTTTGTAATTATGTATCCATGTTATATCCATTGTCACAAATTTGAGTAGAAACTCGTTCTTTTGCCTTTGATCAGTGCCAGATTGTCATTCCAACGTTTGTATTTATGATTGGTGTTCGAAACATGCTGCAGTCACCTCTCGCGTAGCTTCTAGATTTGTAAAAATTCGTGAGAAGCCAATGATGTTATCTAAGTCACTCAACTTTATTTTACGGTCTTGTGGTTCGCTGAACAGGGTGCATCATTTGTGCTGGAACGGTTAAGATAAAAATCAGCAGCAGCGAAATCTAGGCCAGATTTGCCGTAAGACTTATCAAGTGCATTGTATTGCATCACTGTGGTGTTTTTTCACATCACAAAATTTACTTTTCTCATTATAAACAAAAATAGCAGAAGTAGCGCCACTTTGAGATCTTTGAGACTTGAGAGCGATTGAATGAAGTGTCATAAAACTTTGACAGAATCCTAGTTAAGGCTAGTACTAGGATAGGAGGATACAAGAATATGGATTTTTTGTTTGTGACCATCTCTTGATAAGCCCAAAGACTTTCCAGCCTATATAGTACAAATCTTCAGACGATAGGTTAGAAATATACTATATTATATTGAACTTCAAGCCAACTTTTTTTCTTATTATAAAAAATTTTAATTCAAGGCATACATAATATATAATTTCATATTATATTATCGAATGTGTGATGCTATCCATTGCATGAGTGCGATATATACTCTTATATTATTATTCTCAATTTCAAATCATTTTGCAGTTCCTCGCCGTATCAAGAAACCAATAAAAAGGAAATTCAATTAGCATCGGTTGGGAATAATAGTGAAAAACTTGCGCCTTTGGCCGATCCAGAGCCGGTGCCACCAGATGTGTCCTTCCAAATAGTCGCGCAAAATGAAGCACAACAAATGCCCAACGAAGCCAATAAAGATGTTATTAAAGGCAATCAATACTTGGAGAAGGGTATGTTCTTAATTATTATGGTGAATGCCTACAAATACATATATACGGTATACATAAACAACGTTTAAGAATTTACAAAATATCTAATATATAGACATAAATGTTTGTACTACAAAGGTTTTGATTTCTTCATTCCTATAGTATTTTTGAAATATGTTTATTCGTAGTCTACGAACTAAAAACCGACCAAATTCATAATTGAGCGTTACCATTACATATAACGGTTTTAGTTAAAACTACTATACTTATGTATGATAAATCTCTAATATATAATAAGAAAGGAGCTGAATTTAATAGAAACGATTGATAAAGTTCGAATAGAAAGAGATGATAGCAATTTAAGGTGGCGTCCCGTTACTCTCTTGTACTACATCCAGGTAATATATAGCTCAAACTTAGCGACGACTTAGGAAAGTGTTGAAACGAAGATGGCTAGTATAAACTATCACAATTTAATATTGATATATATCTTTACTTTTTATATGTAATTTCTCCTGAGAAGTCGATTCGATGAGGTGATTATTAAACTATTGTAAAGATTTAATTTTAAAGTAAAAATAATTACTAAGAAATATTTGACTCTTAGAAGTTATAAAACTTATGTGAACAAGGAAGAAAGGGCTAAGTTCGGCTGTAACCGAACATTTTATACTCTCGCAATGTGCAAGGATCAGAGGCGGCAAAATGTTTTCAGGTGCTGGCATAACTTTAAATTAAAAAATGTTGCGGAAGAATTCAACATTCATAATTTCAAGAAATTGTCAATGGATTGCAATAATATTTGGTATCTTATTAACTTATATTACAGGCCATAAACTCATGTATTTTCATTGTTATATTTTGCTTCGTGTCAGAGATATTTATATTAAAATCTACCAAATTAAGTCAAAAGTGATATATGTGATATAAACTCAATCAAAGTGGTTTAATAAATATATTAGATACATGAGGAAAAGGTCAACCAGAGAAAAGGAAATCATCATATCGGGAATAAGCTTAGACCATGATCTAGATCGATTTCTTTCATATTTAGCGCGAAATCACATTGTGTTTAAGAAAACATATCCACTTAATTTCATTAAAATATCACACATGTTGACCAATATAAACGGTTTAAAGTCAGATGGAAAGTCGGGAATTCTTATATCGGGCATTTTTGGGATAGAGGAAGATCTTCACTGATCACATTAACTCTTTTCATTATTCAAGTATATTAGGGAACATGTTTTTACCCAATTTTGTGAAGGTAACTCACACAGTGGCCGACATATTCGGCATAAAGTCTGCTCGAATAGCGAAAATCATTATATGTAGTATATGGGAGCTGGGATAATTCGTAGACAAATTTCACACATTTTCGGCAGTAAACTATGGTATATCCGATATTACACGTTCACTTAATTTTGCTAAAATATCTTACATATTGACCGTTATATATGGTATAAAGTCTACCCAGAGGTTGAAAATCCGTATATTAGGTAAATGGGGGCTAGGGGAAGAAGTGCTTACACGATTTTATCCATTTTAAGCACATGGGCACACTGTTATAAGAAAGAGACGCTCTCTAAATTTCAAAGAGATAACTCATATATTGACCGTTATATATGGTATAAAGTCTACACGAAGGTTGAAAATCTTTATAATAGGTATATGGGAACTTGGGCAAGTATTCACTCGTTTTTCACCATTTTTGATGCCAGAGTACACTATTATCATGGAAAGATAATCCTCCAATTTCCTTACGATATTTTACAGATTTACCGGAATATATGGTATAAAGCCTACAGTAAGTTGAAAATTTTTTTATCAGATATATGGGGACTAAGAGAAGCATTTACCCGATTTCCGGACATTTGCCCTTTTTGATACAACCACATTATTATCATACAAAGATAATCCTCCAATTTCATTACGATATCTTACAAATTTCCCGTTATATATGGTATAAAGTCTACCGGAAGGTTGAAAATCTGTCTATTAGGTATATGGGGATTAGGGACAGTATTTACCCGATTTTCACCATTTTTGATACCAGAGTACAATATTATCATCGAAAGCTAATCCTCCAATTTCAATACAATATCTTACAGATTTCCCGGTATTTTCGATAAAAAGTTAGATAGAGGCGCTGAACTGAGTGGCTTGAGAAGTTATAATCCGATTTCGTCTATTTTTACCCATAAAATTACATATCCTGAAGCTACTATTTGTCCAAAGTTTGATTTTCATATCTTAATTGCTGTTAGATTTATCTGCTTTAAACTGAAAGGATCAGATGAAACCTAAAATTGTGTTATATGAGAAGTAAGCGTGAATTTTATTCGACTTCGTCCATTTTCACAGCGTGACATAAGGATGCAAATATAATGTCTTATACTTACATTATTGAAATCGGTTAGGGCTCTTGAGATATGGTCTATGAGATACGGTTAGGGTTCTTGAGATATGGGATTTCTCTTAAAAGTGGGCGCTGCCACGCCCATCACCAAAACTTTAGACGGATTCCTATGCAACCCTTCCGTACCATATTTGCTGCAAGATTTAATGTTTCTGACGTGTTCCTTCGGCGAGTTAAGGCACTTTCAGTAGTTTTCAACATAACTTTTGTATGGGAGGTGGGCGTGGTTATTATCCGATTTCACTCATATTCACTTTCGATTTCACTCAGTATATGAAGAGATGCTCGAAAAACTTACTCGCAGCAAGTGTGATTGATATAGCTTTAAGGGTTTCCGAGATATATATATTAAACCTATTTGGGGTCGGGGCCATGCACTTTTACATAAGTTTTTGCCCATGGATACCCCGCTCTACTAAAATCCTCTGTACCAAATAACACATTTATATCTTAATTTTCTGCTTAGTTATAGCACATTATCTGTTTTCGATTAATGGCATTTTGTTTGGGTGGGAGATATCCAATTACGCCCATCTACAATACCAACCGTCTTACGGTGACAAAGAACACATGAACCAAGTCTCATCAAAATGTCTTAATTTTTACTCAAGTTATCGCTTGCACGGACGGATGGACGGACGAACAGACAGTCACTCGGATTTCAACTCGTCTTTTCATCCTAATCATATATATCATATATATATCATATATATATATATATATATCTAACTCGTTAGTTCTAGGTGTCACAAACAACCGTTAGGTGAATACAACTAATACACTCTGTAACAACATGTTGCGAGAGTATAAAAATATTGCAAAATATTGCATCAGTCGTAAGGAATTATTTGAAATTTGATATGTAATTCGAAGTGGAAGCATATGCCAAAACATGTTGTTGTTTTAACGAAGTTTCTAGACCCTGTTTGGGGGGAAGTACAAATTAGTTGTCATCGAAGTCTTCCAACGGGAGGTTCAGGAAATGAACTGTTTCGATGGTGTCGGACCTTAGGCAGAGGTCTGTTAGAAGAGTTGGTTTAATGGGGCATGCAAAAAGGTGGTAAGGGTCGCGCGAAGATTCTTTGCATGTAGGAATAGGTTCAGTATATATGTATCAATTCTGGGTAAGTAGGAGCTTAGCCTACTGTGGTATCCAGAACGAAGTTGAGCGAGGCAATTCGAGCTCTTACTTTGCGATGGGCAGCGATTTGATTCCAAGAGCGCAATTCGAAGGAAGGGAGTCAACGAAGATGTTAATATCTCCAGTGTGAAAAGCGTTCAGTACCTGTCTGAAGTTATTCGCGTCCAAAGTTTGGTTGGTTAATTATTGAATAGCCTCGACACACTGTCGGGATGACCTCTCAATGTTTCAGAATCTATCAATATGTATGTTTAGACATATATGTATATAATTATATTGTATATATAATTATATTGTATATATAATTATATAATTGTTATATATAATTGGCGCTTACACAATTCCTCCCATTTTTCGTGTGGGTCCAAACACTAGAGGTTGATCGAATCGCTCAAGAAGGACTGATCAGTTTTATGAGAAGCCTTTTCAAGACACCACTCAATGGCGCACAAACCAAGCGTTTGTCTGCCAGATTCGAGCGCTTTAAGCAAAGTGGAGGTCCTTAGATAATTTCTAAGGCAATTTTTGTAAAATGCTTTAAGTCAGAAAGATATTTCTAACATTCAACACTTAAATCTTAACATATTTTCGATTTACGTAAAGCTGTTATAATAATTTCTTTTGCAGACTCTGAAACAACTACACCACAAGCTTTGAATGCACCCTGCGATATTTCAAATCAAAAAACTACACCTAATAATTTAGCTATACTTCAAGGAAAACCTCCGCCTGGGCGTAAAATCGAAAGGGACAAAAAAGTTGTGATTTATATTTTAGCGAATAACAGTCCCGAGTACAAAAAGCACAAACGTGTTATACATAGTCTCTTCAAGCAGTTTGTCACGAAATGTCAAAGTAAAGGTTTTGACTTTTTAATCTCGGATGTGCATGAGCACGATGCTGGGGCAAGGAAAGACTTCGATAAATTACTTGAAGTTAAGCGCTGGACGCAAAGCCCACAAGAAGCACAAGGGGGTCACGAAGAGGCTGCAAATTGCTTATCGGAAATATCTCGACACAATTCCACCGCTTACATTATACCAGTACTATTTTTAGGCTCATCACTCGGCACACCCATGCTGCCATTGACCATTGAAAGTCAAGATTTTACTTCGGTTTTGAGTGTGGCAAGTGAGGAAGAGAAAGTACTATTGGAAAAATGGTATACAATAGACAATTCATATCAGCCTATGTGTCACCGCTTGTATACCCAACAAATTGATACATATTCAACCGAAGTTAACAATGAATTGAATCATTTGCTGGAAGTACTACTTCGCCTATTTTCCGATGATTTAAAAGACTCATATTTAACAACCGTAGTTGAACAAGAAATTAATAATACAGTGCTCATAAGTCAAGAGCACGCTAAGCGTTGCATTTGGATACAGACTGGTGCACAATACACAACACTACCCGAAAATGCCTCGCAATTAGATGCAGAAGTTTTAAGACGAATAACCAAAGTATATACTGAGCTGAAAATGCATCTCTCTGAGAAAAATCTCATTCGAATTTTACCCACTATGAATATTTTGGATGAAGAACTGACAGCAGTTATTGAAAATTTACTAGATAAATCGATAACATCAATATTTGAGGAACATCAGAACAAACATAGTATACCTTATAACACTAATGGCGTAGATCAGGTACTCTTAGAAGAAGTACACCTAATTGCACATTATTCCAAAATATTGGCTCAAAATTCAGCCAATTTTGATATTATGAATGACGTGAAAAGGTAAAGTCCACATGTTTTTTTTACCGATTTTGCTTTCATATAACATCCGTTAAATGACCGTTTTCCTCCAGATATCTTAAAGACAACACACAATGGCCCTTAGTAATATCAGGAGCCAGTGGCTGTGGGAAGAGTGTGTTAGCTTCTAAGATAATGGAAAACGTTCAAAGATGGAAACCAGATGCCCGTTTGATATTGAGGTAAGAATTATTGATATTCCACTAGAATTTAAAAAACATGAAACGATAAAGCAACGTTGTAAATAACTTGTTATATATTATATTATATAGGAGATACCTGTATTGACATAAATAATTATTAATTATATTTCATAAGTGGTAGGATCTCTAATGAGCCTATAAGTTGTACATACCTACCACTGAAAACCCCGATATCCAAATAGCCTCTTTCAAATTTATATTTAGTAAATTAACGAAAAATCTCGTATACGTGAGGATAATTAGTTGTATGAACTTCAGAACAAGAAGCAAGAGAGCATAATGATCTCCTGAAATTACATATTAACGTACGGTTCCGAAATTGGTTTGATCAAGGTCAAATCTCAAACGGGTGATACTTTTACAAAGCAATCACTTAAGACGACTTAATACTGTTCAGTTCACTCTTTAAAAGATTGTGACTGTTTTACATGAGAAGGTTTAAATACAATAATACAACTCCCGGAAATAGGGTAATCAGTCCCTCATCTTCATCGGTGAGATTATTTTTAAATATGGCGTGTGTCTAAGAATGTACATATGTATGTACGTCTCCTGGGTATATACAAGTAATTGAACAAACACATTATAGTGCGCTTTTCATACGATTGGATCTAACTTCGTCAATCTTCGATTTCTAATTCTATGACTTGTGTTTCAAGGGAAATTTGCTACAAGTTTGACAATTATATATTTAATTTATAATATTTCTTTGGATTTGCCTTATCCCAGGCGAATGTCGTTACTGCATTGTTCCAATTAAAACCCTGATAGACCTCAATGTACACTTCCCTCTTGTCATAATTAGATTGGCAAGATAAGTATAGGTTGCAAGTTATGCAAGTATTCTCTGAACGCGTGCTTCCTGAAGGTATATTTCAACCGGTACCTAGGCCTAAAATAACCTTGAGACCATTTAAAGGCACCTTTTTTTGAGAAAAAATATAACACGGATAACAACAAATCAATAAGGTAATAAGTTTTATTATATCATATTTCATTAGAAATAGAAAGCATGTATTTAACTGTGCCTACATTCTAACATGCTTTACATATTTATTTTTCCAGATTTACGAACTTGACAGTCCGATCATCCGATTTAACATCCTTATTGGGCTCTATTACAGATCAACTATCGGTGTTGGTTAACGGCGCGCAATGTAATTGTGATCACGTAAGTTTTAGATATGCCTTAGAAAAGATAAATTGTTAAATATTTTACGCTTTTTATTTTAGTCTATAGAAGGCTATTCAAATGTACTGAAAGAACTGCTGGAAAATAAGGATTTTTTCGTAATCATCATTATCGATTCGTTGGATGAAATTACGCAAAACGACAACTTAAATTGGTTGCCATTACAACTGAATAGCACATCCAAAATGATACTGACCATAACCGAAACGGGTAATAAAGAAGAATCGCTTATTATGACAAACTTGTGCGAGCTCGGCATACCGAACAAGTGTTTTATAAAGATGAAGCAATTTACCGAACGACAGTGGAATGATATTCTCAGTTCCGGTGGCAGTGAATTTTATGCGTCCAATGGTGCACTCAAATTGCCCGATGAATGGAAACTTTTGTGTGGTAAAACACCGTTACACGCCAAATCGCTGTGGTGGTTAGCTTGGCTTTCACATATATCCATTAGCATAACGGATATATCAGATGTGTTAGATAAAATGCTACAGATTTTGGAAACCAAATTTCAAACGGAACATGTAGAGTTGATGTTACTGACTGTGGCCGTATCTGAATGGGGTATACGCGAAAGCGATTGTCTGGGTATTCTTCAAAAGCAAACACAATTAGACGCGCAGGTCGCTTTTAAGATATGGTCAAAATTCTGTTGGTTAATGGGTCCAATGCTATTATTTTTAAAAAATATTCGTATAGCAGATAAAACATTTAGAAATGCTGTTTTCAAGAGGTATACACATAAAAGGTGGCTGGTACACAAAACAACACGTGACTACTTCGATCGCCAACAGAGCATACTGCCAAATGCAACCGGGAATGGACATATAACAAAGTAAAGAAGAATTCTATGCTCCTTAATAATAATATTTTTTCCAAATTCTAATGCTTCCTTTTTGATTTTTACATTTACAGTTACAATTATCAAAAGTACTTAAAACTGCCTTATCATCATTTTTGTGCCATAGTTGAAGATAATGCCACATCCGATAAAATTGAAATGCTCTTCAACTGTTTCTACTTTACCGATCTTCAGTGGATTGCCGATAAAGTTCACTCTAACGGTCCAGCGTTTTTAATGTGCGATATATTAGTTTCGGAGAAACTCTCGAAAATTACTGAACAATCGTGGATTCATATAACATTTTTGAAAGATTTTTTAAAAACCTTCATGCGAGAACTCAACTATGATGGTCATCAATTTTTCACCTTAATCAAATATTATCTGAAAGTGCGTATACGTGATGATGTAACATTGAAAGATGATGAGAAGATTCGCTCATGGCTAGAGTTCACCAATGAGATAGAAATACCGTTTATGGAGATACTGAATTATAATTTGGGTTCAGACGAGGAAGCCTCCACTAGCAGTTATGATGTGTTGATCAATTTGCCTCAAAAGGGTTACTATGTAGCATCAATATCTACCGAACGCGAGGAAATATGTATATGGGATGTACAGAGTTGTTCGCGTGTACGACAATTGCTGGGCATACCACAGCCAACTTCTATGTGTCCCGTCGGCAGTTATGAAGCGGCTGTATTATGCCGACGAGAAATTAAAGTGATCAATCTGGATGAAGGAAAATATAAGGTAAAATCCATATTAAAGGATTTTGAATGCATTACATCCACATTATTCCGAACATGTACGCTTACAATTGAACTTCTGTACATTCTTGAGTTTTGAAGAGTCTATTTATTATTGGACGTTACTGTAAAGCATATCTAGGTAACATATTCATAATCTGGATGTCATGACATGTCAGTAATTATATCAACCGTATCATTAGTCTTTGAACTGTCACCGGATAAATAGGTATGAAAGGAATATAGCAAGGTAAAAACCTGCTGAAGAGATGATTTGCTAAAATTTCTAAATTATATATATAATAATTATATATATATATACAGAGCTTCTTCTTCCATTTATGGTGTGCGCTTAACTTTATATGCGATAACTTTGTATACGATAAATGCGAGGACCTATAAGTTTTAAACCGATTCGGAACACCTAACAAATTTTAGGATAATCTATTTTATGATAATAATATTATCAGATGTTTGCCATTACCTCCGGAGGAACTACCGTTATCAGAAAATACCCATTGTATAATGGTCGGTACAGGGACCGAACTATGGTCTTGGGTAGTGGCACTGCGCAGCTATGACGACATCCTAAGATAGTTCAAAACTATTCGTAAGATGTTTCAACCTCTTACCACAACAACAATGAATCATATGAACTATTCTTAAGAATATTTTGTTCAGAAAATCATACTGTAGAAGAGGCATAGCCTCTTTAAGCAGGACAGGGTCTAAATTGAAAATGATCACTCGTCAGAACAATTAATCATCGTGACCACGCTGCAATTAATAAAACAAAGTGGAAAATATGCACTGGAATATTATAATTTTCGAACATATAAACCCAAGAACAAATTTCCGAAATACAGAAAATTCCTAAAAATATATATAATCAACAAACAATAGATATATCTGAGAACATAGTCGTGACAATGTGAAGCAAAATGCGCATTATGTTATAAATGCTAAAACAACTTGGGAGTAAATAAGTTACGTTATTCAAACAAGAATTCTGAGAGTTGAATTGTTGTGTGTGACGTCACATTAGTAATATTCCGTACGAAAGCTGAGAAGACGTTGTCTGGTAATAGAATAGATTGCCAAACTCATTTCGAGACGAATATTCATTGGCCTCCGCTTAATTGTTTTCCTTGAATATAGGAATCACGTGATCGGTAAAATTATAGTGTATAGGTACTAAATACCTATACTAATATTATATATAATACTAAATATTTTATTTAAGCTCTTGTATTTCTATACATATAATATTAATTACAATAATAATTACGAAAAATAAATAAAATTTCACTCACCTTTTTAGATAACTTTGAAAGGTGTTATGAATCAAAAAATGCCATATTTTGGTTTACACGATCAAAAACACGTGGTTTGTTTATCGCGCAATCGTATGTATGTGCATCTTATGAATTTAGAGTCTGGAGACTGTGTTATGACCTTTAAGGCTGGCGAAGATCGGTTCCTTAATTCGCTTTTGGTTTCCGGTGATGGGCGGTAAGACAACTTCATATAATTTTTTTATTGTATCAACAATTTATAATTTATACATACATATATTAATATTTTCTTAAGTATACTCGTTTGTGGCGATGAAACACAAAAACCGTTTCCTCTTTTGGTTTGGCATTTGTCACAGAAGAAGCTTCTCTACGATTTGCGCATTCCACATCATGATTTCATTACTTCGCTATCGGCAATTACATATGAGGGTTCATACGTTTGCGTTGTGGCCAAAGAGCTAAATGAGCCTACACCGAATTTTATTGTCGTATATGATTTACAAAGTGGCACATTGTTTAAAAAATGGAAGCCTGCCTGTAATACAGTCTCATTGGCGATATCACAATCAAATGCTTGCGTCATAGCTGGTTTAGAAGATGCGAAAATATTAATTTGGGATTTGATAACGGGTAATTGTCGTTCAACATTGGTCGGTCACAATGCGCCGGTGACATTTTTAAAATTAGATCCATTGGGAAAGGTATTGCTGTCACATGATAAGGATGGACGTGATAATTCCATACGCGTATGGGAACTGAATACAGGTAATATATTTATCTATATTAAAATGAATTAGTCTATAGTTGACCCTTCCAAAGTATAATATACAAACATATATATGTAGGACTTCTGGTATTCGCAAATATTATGGTTTCACAGGGTTTATGTCTAGTTATCTCTGCAGTCGAGGTTGTCCTTCCTAACTGTTCTACTTTTGCGAGACTAAGATTGAAACCTTTCAGCTCTCTTCTAGGTGAATTTTCTGGGTTTGAAATTAGTTACCTCAGCATATTTTTGTTATATGGTTCAGGACGTTTCATCGATATATTGTGTTTTTAAGTATTGATAAGTATAATAACGTTGTTTTCAGCGATGAGAGAATAAAGAGAAAATTAGCGTTAAACTAGTTAAACCCACTTGAATTATTAACTGTTTTTAGTCTACTGAGAGAATGCATGTAAATTTCACTAAGATGTGTAGAAAATTAAAACAAATTTTACCAGAATCGTATGTTTCCTGTCATTTGATTTTCACCCTTTCCAGAAAGAGGAAATACAATACAATAATTTGATACAAAATGTACAAACTTCTTACGCTTAATTGAGTTATGAGAGTGATAGGTAAATGAAGTGTTGCCACTTGAGGAAATTTCAGAAAAAAACAGCAGACATTATAGACGGAGTTCATACATGAAGGCTTTGATCCCGATCGGTCCCGATCAACACGCTTTATATTCTTCCTAACAGTTCACTGCTACGTAGTTTGACATTCCTTTTCATTTTAAATTCTTTTCATAGCTGCAAACAAAGATAACGCAACTATTGTAACCCAAGACCATCTAACAATTCTATTCAAGAAAGAAACTTCACCCAACAAATTCAAAGGAAATCAATCAAGAAACAGCAAAAAGTATTCTCGTACCTTACCCCCTCTAAACGAGATCTTCCTCTATCCCAAAAATGCCCGATATAAGAATTCCGGACTTTTCATCTGATTTTAAACCGTTATATTTGCCAAGATGTGTGATATTTTAATAAAATTAAGCAGATATGTTTTCTTAAACACAATGTGATTTCGCGCTAAATATGCATGAAAACGGTCTACACAGGCGTCTAAGCCCCATATTCCTAATATAATGATGTCCTTTTCTATGGTTTATTTTTTCCTCATGTATCTAGTATTTTCAATTAAGCAACTTTGGTTGAGTTTATATCGCATATATCACTTTTGAGTTAATTTGGTAGATTTTAATATAAATATCTCTGACACGAAGCAAAATACAACAATGAAAGTGCATGAGTCTGTGACCTGTAATATAAGTTAATAAGATACCAAATATGATTGCAATCCATTGACAATTTCTTCGAATAATGAATGTTGAACTCTTCCGCAACATTTTTTCATATAAAGTTATGCCAGCACCTGAAAACATTTCCCCGCCTTTGATCCTTGCATATTACGAGAGTGGAAAATGTTCGGTTACACCCGAACTTAACCCTTCCTTACTTTTTAATACAAAGTTTTGTCAAAATCTGAATATATGCTCCGGCTTTAATCTTTGAATTTTGTGGGAGAATAAAATTTATTATTATTTAGTTTATTATTGACAATTTATACCTTTATGTATATTTCTAGGTAAATCACTAGCCGTTTACAAGCCGTCTGGCCAAATAACATCATGTGAGATACTTCCAAATGGTGCATTTGTAGTCGTAGCTCTGAAGAACAGAACTGAACTATTGACTTTGGCTTTAAAAAACTATGGAGAAGCCCCAGATGATAATTGCTACTTGTATGGCAATCAGGATAACCAAAATAAAACTTTTAATCTTAATTAATTAACAAAAAACATTTTAAATTTAACAAGTTAAGTCATGGTATATTAATTTTTTAAATTTAATTATGTGTCTTTATAGGTTTAATTTAAAAAGGAAAAGAAAAAACACAAGAATTAAGAAGCTTTAGTACGCACTTAAGCTTGTACAAAATATTATTACACTCTTATAATAAGAAAACTAAAAGGAAACAAGACAACTGCATAAATATTTGACCATTACGTATTTTCGAATTGTGAAAAAAAATATAATAAAAAATTAAGACGTTAGAAGAGTCAGCGGTTTGAATTCAATTTAAAAAAGCTACTTTGTTTTACTGTAAACACATTCGAATTCTAAACGGCACTGAACTAAATAAACTAGAATCAGATTCTTCAACAACTAGAAATTAAATTCTTGCAAGACAATTTAGATTTTATTGTGTTTAAATAAATCTTCAATTAACTTAAGGGCAAAAATAACCATTTTGCATATTTGCAAATAAAATTTCTATGTGGTCCATTATTTAATTTTTAAGTTAGTGACATTTGCATGTAATGAATGTATGTGTGTATGTGTACGTAATTACAGTTCAACAAAATGTCACTTAGTCACATTAGTCTCGTAAAACTTAAGCTACCCAAAAACTGGAAATGCATTGACTGTGTTCATATCTGGCCGGAAATTTTGTAGTCTGTGACTTCATTATCCATTCTGATTTGTTTTTAGGCATTTTTTAACAAATTTAAAAAATTTAATAAAAAGGAAAATAAAGTGATAAAATTTAGCGGTAAAAAAATCGCAGACTAAAAACATCCGTTGAATAAAGCGTTTATATTTTAGGATATAATATACAGATGTATATGCATGTATGTGTAATAATTTCTATAGCTCTGTAATTCTTAAGTACCATAGTCATTTTTAATTTGTTTCATTAAAAAAATCGCTATTAAAAATTTATTAAGGCCAATAACTGAATGAAATCACTCGAAGCTAATCTCAAAATAAAAGTATATTAATAATAACAAAATGTTTGTTTAAACAATAATATATACAGTGCTGTATAAAGTTTTAGCCTCACCGCCTGATGGTGGTACTATCGTAAGAGACATTTACTATCGACCAGTACATTATCGTAGACGGCTACTGTCAATATTTCAGACCAATCGGAATCGTAATAAACGCACATGGAAGCGGACAAATCCGCGAATTTAAGAAAAATTAAAAAAGTGCAATATCGGTTGGCTATTCAATTTCTATATTTAGTAGAAAAATAGCACAGTGAAATCAAAGATCGCTTGATTCCTGTATACGGTGACACTTTTCCTTCGATGGCGATCATTTAAAATTGGTGGATAACGTGACAAAATCCACGATATCGTATTTGCAGTCCGTCGATTTAATGTTTGCGAGATAGCTGAGGCAGTAGGCATTTCAATCCTGCATGAAATAGTGGGTATGAGAAAGGTGTCGTTGCGATGCGAAAAAATTGCTCTTCCACCATGATAACGCACTGGCTTATGGCTCCGTTTTTCTCGTTGCTGAGCTTACAGCCCGTATACAAATACGAATACAAATACAAAACTATTCCGACGAAGCCGACAGAATGAGTGAGTGGCTATATTGAAGTTGTTGCTGTTACAACATAACCATCAAAAAAATATTGCTATCATCACTTTTACATTGGTAAATATTTGCATACTAAAATATAGGTTATTACGCATATAAGTATTTAAATCAAGTGGCTCATGGATTGTTTTCAGTATTAAGCGCGAAAACTTGGCAAGATAATGTTAATATACAGATATTAGATACTTTTTTGTACAAAAAGTAAACACTATTTCTTGGACATTTCCCAGAGGAGTAACATCCCCACAAGTCAGAGGTAACCGATACATTACTACATTTGGAACGTTTATCCTCTTTTACTATTGGATACTCAAAGTTAACTTTTTGTTTTGAAATGAAAAATGGATATTGTAAGAGGAGCAACTTCCATCAAACTTTTCTTTGTTTTTCAATATGTAAGAAAGAGACACATATATATATATATATAGATAATGATTCGGTCAAAAATTGCCGTCATTCATTTTATAATATAATTTGAAATGCTTTCAGGTAAGTTGGTCTTTTCGTTCATTAAACAATGTATATTAATTATTATTATAAAAAATTCTTTAAATACTATGCAAAATCTGTTCCGTGAAATATTAGGTACTATTGCTTTTAAAAATTCTAAAAAATTAAATGATGAAGTCACCAATTATAAACAAACAACACGAAATTCGTATAAAACTTACTTACACTCCAATATTTATAATATGTTCTTCACGCATTACAAGACATAATAAGGCTGATATCTGTTTTTTTTTTTTATTTAGTTCTTTAATTCTCTTCTTTAGTTCTTTAATTTAGTTTATTTAATACTTCAAAGTGGCATTTAAGGCCATTGTGTAATGTGTCCGGGCAAAAGATTCCGAAGCAATGGACACTTGTCTCAGTACACTGCTGATGAAACCGATGTCACGCGCTAAGTAAATTTTTCTTTTATTTACATATTTTTAAATTTTTATACCTAAACCTAACCGAGATTGATAGAGAATTATATATATAAATGATCGAGATGAAAATACGAGCTCAATTCCGGGCGACTGTCTGTCCGTCCGTCTCTCCGTCCTTTCGTCCATACGGCTGTGTAAGCGATAACTTGAGTAAAAATTAACATATATTGATCAAACCACGTGTCTCTTTGCACTATAAGAAGATTGGTATTGTAGATGGGCGTAATTGGACTACTGCCATGTTCACAAAATGCTATTAAGCGAAAACCTATAAAATGCAATTACTAAGCAACAAATTAAGATACAAACCTGTAATTTAGTACAAAGAAGCGCAGTAGGAGGGGCAGCTGTGGTTTAAACATTTTTAAAAGGTGGGTTTGGCCCCGACGCCTCATAAGTTTAATGTACTTATCTGACAAACAACTAAATTTAGATCAACCAATTTCCTCGAACAAGTGTTTTTAGTACCTGTTCATACACTAGGAAAACGAGTCAAATCTAATGATAACCACGCCCACCTCTCATACAAAGGTTATGTTGAAAACTACTAAAAGTGCGTTAACTCGCTGAAGAAACACGCCAGAAACATTAAATATTACAGTGAATATGGAAGAAAAGGGGTGTATGAGAATCCATCATTTGCGAATAGACAGCCTAAAACAATAGAAATTCTGCTTCAGTAATGCTAATAATAATATATTCGAAGCAATGGACATTATTTCATATTGTTTAAATTATATATCAATATTTTTTTTACATATTCCTATGAATGTAATGCTTTCGATTTTGGAATAAAATTACCCAAAACAATAAGATAAACCTGCTTTAAGTAGACCATGCAACACATCAAATGTGCACTTATTTGATAACGATTTGAATTAAATTATATAATATCATAATACCAAACAGTTTTGCAAGCAGTTAAATGAACATTTATAGGATATGCATATATACATATATACAAATATATACTTTGGATATTCGGATTTCAATACATCTGTGTATCAGAATATTAGGGTAGCCTTCTATTGAGCTGGTAAATGGGTATATGTAGGAATGGAAAGAGCTATATAGGAATAGAAAGAAGGCCAGCCTTTTGTGAATTAGCTTCACAACTGAAATACCTAATATGAAACAATTCACATAAAAAGCTTTTTAAAATACAGAAGTAAAGAAAACCTACTTAGCGGGGGCCATTGGTTTCGTAAGCATTGCTAACACTAATTTATTTAATGCCAATCATTAAATTTCAAGAATATGTACCAAATAAAGAATTATATGTGTATAGTAAACAGGTAATCTCTTGTAATGTAACAAAATTGTTTACTTATTGTGGAATTGGTGAATGAAATAGTACCAACTATTTCACGTAACTAAGTTTACATTTTATTAAAAGAAATTTAGAAAATAATAAATATATTGCTTTAAAATTTTTATTACAAAATAAATGCCGGAAATTTTTTACCGAATCATTGTCTACATGTGCAATTCTTTCTTACACTTTCAGAAATCAAGTTAAATGGATGTTGCTCTTACAACAGAGTTTTTAATTTAAAAGCAAAAAGCCAGCTACGGGCATCTGTTAGTAAAAGTTGAGAATACATGGGATGAAAATAAGGAAATCGGAAACGGATGAGCTCTGATATGTTTTGCCTAACGTAATAAGTTGTTGTCTATTGATTTATTTTTTCATGATCTACGAGGTAAAAATAACATTAGCTGAACTTTTATAATGATTATGGAAACACATTTAATTACTGTTTAAAACATTAGTTTGCTAAAACATTTATTTGCACACACACGCATTAATTCACACTACCTGCGGAAAAAATTATCTCTGCAATATACCGTGGTATGTTTCTTGTGTGCCACAATTGAATGATGTGTACCGGGTGATTTAAAATGACCATGCTGCACACCATAGCATGTGTAATTTAAAATGTTATTTGATTTTTACGCAACAATTTATTATTTGTACTTTTTGTCGATTGTCCACTTCAACCTAATAGCACAAATAGTAGAGTACCCACCCGGGTGAATATTTATTTTAGATTTTTAATATCTCATTAGATAAAAAATCTTTATTTATTAATCCGATAAGCTTTTCTTTCAAAATAAATTTTAAATATGAAACTCCATCCTCGTTAATGAAAATAATTATCTTTGTAAATCGTTATATTTTGTTGTTACATGAAGACTAAAGTAATTATGTGTCTTGAGATATTTTATTTAAAATTGTTTATATAAAGTTTATAATCTGTCTCTTTTCTGTAAAAATTGATCGAAGATATTATTCGCTTAATTTCTGTAAAGTAATAAATTTACATTAACCAACTCCGTGCGCAACCCCAACTCTTTAGCAATATATTGTGAATGATTCACTAGGATATGTATTTAGTGAAGGCAACCGGTTACATATGATGTTAAAGTTTTGCAAACGCATTACGTTTTCTGATTTACTGATATTATAAATAGTAGTAAATGTATGTATGAAACCATTATCTAAATCGACATAATTAGAATAATCGAAAATGTTTCTTATCTTTATTTTTTTTTCAAAAAGCAATATATTATGTATATTTGATTTTTCATATTATAATATATGATTATTACAATTTTGAAGCTTTAATACTTTTTCGCAGCCGAACCCTAACAATATACTATTGGTAGTTATTGTGAATTGAGTGGAAGTAGAATCGATATTCGAGACTGTCACAATTATTTTATTCAATACTCGTTTTTGTTAAGAGGTTTGATTTTCTTATGCATTGTCCGAGTGTGTCGTAGAAAAATAATTTGGATATTAATCTATCGTTGTGTGGACCAAGGGGTCCCTACAGTTTATTTAAAGCCAAACACAAAAAAATCTTGTAATTAGCATTCGGTATAAGTGAATACAGTAATAATATACTATAACTTTAATACTTTAGTGCAGTGGTAAAAATTTCGAATACAAAATAAAGTTTTCAGTCACATCCATAAATATAACTACAATGGCGAGTAGTGCAAATAGACCATCTCCTGTTTGATAAATTGTTCTCAATTTCCTATTGTGACGGGGGCACATAGAAATCCCAAACGGTGTAGGTTGTGGAGGTTGTTATTGGTGTTAGCTGCGCGATTAGAACAGAGAAATGTTCTCTTCTCAGCATGTCTGTAGCAGCAACTGCGATGATGATGGTTACGATTTCACTAAAAGCGAAAATGCAGGGCGCTGGAAAGGATTGTTTATACCGTCCCTGAGAAAGGTTCGTACAACGAAGTTTTCCTATAATATATAAAAATATATGCAATATAAATTTGAAAATTATTCTAAAAAGGTGCTAGAACAAGTGCACCCACGCTTATCGGCCAAGGAAGATGCACTTCTGTTTGTGGAAACACTTTGCTTGCGCATTTTAGCAATGCTCTGCGCTAAGCCACTGCCCCACACTGTACAGGTAAACGAATACACTTGTAAAACTAATTAATTAATGTCATAATAACAACAAATGCTTATTATAGGACGTGGAAGAAAAGGCGAAAAAGTCATTTCCATATCCAATTGACCAATGGGCTTTAAATGAAGCCAGGGAAACGGTTTCCTCCAAAAAGAAAAAATGTGTGCTGCCAACGGACAGAGTACATAGCATGTTGCAAAAGGTTCCAATTTCATTTTAGTTTGAAAATTATATTTAAATTCGAATTATAGTATTTTAGAAAAAGCGTCATAACAAAACAGTTATTGTTTTTTATGTCGAGTGAGTTGCCTGTGTGACTAACATTTTGAAGATCAAGTCACCAAATGTATATGACTCATTGCAAATCGCAAAAATTTTCCAAAAATCGTTTGACTTGAATCGATAACCAAAATATACAATATTTCTTAGTCCTCACTCCTACTTCTAAAGTATGTTACTCCTAATATGAATGATATCAATCAAATTAGTAAATTAATTTATAATTTTCTTTTTCAAAAAGAAACCTTTTCAAATAGCTATTCCTCAACTTAGTTTATCTGATAGATATATTTATTTAGATAACAAGATGTTTATTACAAATTAATTTCTAAAACAGGATGTTCTCCAATACAAAATCGACAGCAATGTTTCTGTGTTTCTGGTGGCAATATTAGAGTATATATCTGCAGATATACTCAAATTAGCCGGTAATTATGTGCGAAAAATAAAGCATTTGGAAATCACAAAAGAAGACATTGAAGTAGCAATGTGCGCTGATAAAGTGCTAACAGATTTGTTCTCACCAAATGAGATGAAATCGAGTAGCTTAGCAATAACGCTTCCAACACTACCAGCGCAACGTGCTAGTACCACATATGAGGAGGTGGTAAAAGATCTCATTAATGACGAAAAACAGTATCAACGTGACTTGCATATGATAATACGAGTTTTCCGCGAGGAGTTGGCCAAAATTGTACGCGATCCCAAAGAGTTGGAGCCTATATTTTCAAATATAATGGATATTTATGAAGTAACCGTAACGTTACTGGGCTCACTGGAAGATGTTATAGAGATGTCGCAAGAACAGAGCACACCTTGTGTCGGTAGTTGTTTTGAAGAATTAGCAGAGGGCGAGGAATTAAATGTATATTCGAAATATGCCAATGAAGTTACTTCGCCAAAATCCAAAGAAGCACTTCAAGCGCTTTTAGCTAGAACGGACGTGAGAACATGCATATATATTTCTCAATATTTCATTATGTATTTTATGATCTGCTTTGTTTATTCAGGCAAAGTCGCTAATGTCAGCTGGTCATGGATTCCGTGATGCTGTTAAGTATTATCTTCCTAAATTACTTTTGGTGCCGGTATCGCATGCTTTTGTTTACTTCGATTACATAAACGTGCTGAGAGAGCTCAGTAGATCTGAGGATGATATAGAAAGCTTCAAACAAGTTCAAGGCCTATTATGTCCTTTACAAAGCGAACTTGAAAGCATTTTGGGTAGCCTGCCTAAGTAAGTATAATTACTTACAATATACATAAAAATACTTTTAGACATACGAAATTTCAAATATTTTCACTTTCATCACAAAATCTTTAATTTATCTTAGTAGTGGAATTATTGCACAAACAAGCTCTAGTTGGAATAGTATTGAAATCTAACTAAATGATTATATTTTTTATTATTTTTTCACTTGATCAGTTGTCGATTTTCACTTTATTTCACAATTACCAATTTTCAAATAAACATGTTTCGACTAAGTCCACGATTTTATTTCGCTGATCATTTTATAAATACTTTTAATTTAAATTTTTATAACGAACTTTTGATTTATGAGTATTTGGAAGAAGACGCAGGACACAGCACATCTTGATAATTATTCTTTAACATTAGAGCTGCAAATCGATAAACGGTTTCAAGCATTTATTAATTAGGTTCAGAAAAGCGTTCAACTAGGTACTTGGAAAATTACATCAGATTTATGACTATAAAAATATAACGGAAAAAGCTCAATATCTTTTACTAATAAATATAATGTGGATAAGTGTATAAGTGTTTGGAAATAAGCCATTGATTTGAACCATCCCTAATCACCATCTAAAATAGTATTAAAATAGAATTTAGAAGTTTTAAAAAGGGTTCAAATCTAGAGATATTAAATTGTGTAACTTATTTACATTATTTTATTAAATATAATTTTGAAACCTTAATGTTACTTCTTTCGGTGTCATTTGCAACCGGTGTGATGAATTTGTGGGAATTTTCTTTAATAATTCTTAGAAAAAATAGTTTAGCTTGTTATTTATTGCGGATCGAATGAACAAAAATTCGTTCGTGAACATGCTTATACTGTGAACTCAACATTCTCAAAGTCGCAGCTTCTAAAGCATGCTATATTAATATAAAAGGCACTTATCCAAATTTTTATTGTTCCGTTCCTACGGCGGTTGGTTGGATTTATATGCAGTCAATAAACTCAGCCACATGCCATCAAAACGAAAAACAATATCCTTTGTTAATGGTCACAGAATTGTTGAAACAACAAATTTTAACAGCAAACCTTTGAAATATTATTCATGAATAATATAAAAGCACAAAGAAATTATTCCCTTATTCAAACTTATTTCTTAATTAGGGAAATTTTATGTACGAAACAATATACTATACAGTATACTGTTTCAATCTTAAAATATTGTTTTATCATTAAATAACACCATTATTATAATCTTTATACTTTCAGAGAAACTCACGTGCCATTGAGCAGCCGCGCTCGTCGCCAATTGGCTATAGAGCGCACAAGAGAACTACAAAACTCTGTTGAGCATTGGGATAAAGATGTTGGACAAAATTGCAATGAATTTATAAGAGGTACATTTGAGAATTATCTGTTATTTAGATATACATATTTATATAAGAAATAACTTTTTTAAACTAAAATTATAGATGATTTTCTCGGTAAATTGGGTTCCGGAAAACGCATCGCTGAACGTAAAGTTTATTTATTTGATGGCCTCATGGTCCTTTGTAAACCGAATACAAAGCGCCAGGCCACCTCTAATGGTGCACCTTGTTTTGATTATCGCGTAAAGGAGAAGTTTTTTATGCGACGCGTGGAAATCAATGATCGTGCCGACACAGAAGAGTTGAAACATTCATTTGAAATTGCGCCTCGTGTACAACCGCCAGTTATACTCACTGCACGTAATGCTCAACACAAAAACGATTGGATGGCTGATTTAATAATGGTTAATACAAAGTCCATGTTAGATCGCATACTTGATAGTATATTATTGGATATTGAGAAGAAACATCCGCTGCGGATGCCTAGTCCGGAATTATACAAATTCGCTGAACCTGATAGTCCAGAAAATATCGTATTGGAGGAGCGCGAAAGTGCCGGTGTGCCACAAATAAAGGTAACGCAAATTAATTTTTTATTGTTTGTACATAATTAAATTAATATTTTTAATTATTTGAAGGGCGCAACACTGTACAAATTAATCGAAAGATTGACCTATCACATTTATGCCGATCCAATGTTCGTGCGCACATTCCTGACAACATATCGCTATTTTTGCACACCACGCAATTTGTTAACGTTGCTAATAGAACGATTTAATATACCTGACCCAAGTTTGGTATATCAGGATAATGTACAGGGTATCGAGAAGGATCTATTGAATTGTGATACAGACAAGTTACATAAAAATTCGCAACGAGAAGACTGGAAACGCTATCGCAAAGAATATGTGCAACCGGTACAGTTTCGTGTGTTAAATGTGCTGCGTCACTGGGTCGACCATCACTTTTATGACTTTGAAAAGGATCCGACACTATTGGAGGAGCTAGAAAAATTTTTGGGGTTAGTAAATGGTAAATCAATGCGAAAATGGGTGGATTCCGTTTTGAAAATCGTTCAACGCAAGGTAAGCTCTCCATCATTAGCAGTGGCATATATTTCACTAAAATATTTTCTTTTCCTAATTTACTAAGAATGATCAAGAACAAAGCCACAAACCAATTACTTTTGCTTATGGAAATAGTCCGCCACCAATAGAACATCATCTCAATGTTCCTGACTCTGAAATCAATTTGTTAACGTTACATCCATTAGAGTTAGCACGACAATTGACATTACTTGAATTTGAGTTATATAAGAATGTGAAGCCGTCGGAACTAGTTGGTTCACCGTGGACCAAAAAGGATAAAGACGTGAAAAGTCCGAATTTACTGAAAATAATGAAACACACCACAAATGTGACACGTTGGATTGAGAAATCTATTACAGAAGCGGAAAATTATGAAGAGCGTATTGCGATAGTGGCGCGTGCAATTGAAGTCATGATGGTGATGCTCGAGTTAAACAATTTTAATGGCATACTTTCAATCACTGCTGCCATGGGTAGTGCGTCTGTGTATCGTTTGAAGTTAACATTTCAAGGTTTACCAGCACGTTACGAGAAATTCCTAGAAGAATGCTGGGAACCAAATGACGGTCGATTGAAAAAGTATCAAGAACGTTTACGCTCAATAAATCCGCCATGTGTGCCATTTTTCGGTCGATATCTCACCAATATTTTACATTTGGAAGAAGGCAATCCTGATTTTTTACCAAATACTGAACTTATAAATTTCTCCAAACGTCGAAAAGTGTCTGAAATAATTGGAGAAATTTTGCTTTACCAAAATCAACCATACTGTCTATCAGTGGATACAAAAATTAGGGTTAGTACCCAAGTTTTCTTTTTTCAACATTAAATAATCACAAAAATAAGCCGTTTTTCTAAGTTTCGTACAATATTATCTTCATATAGAATTTCTTAGAAAATTTGGATCCATTCAAGGGTATGACCGATACGGAAATATCAAATTATTTGTACCATGCCAGTCTTCGCATAGAACCACGAGGCTGCAAGCAGGCACCTAAATTTGTGAGTAATATAAGAAAAGTCCTGTTGTAATCTCTAAATACTAATTGAAACCTTAAAATTAATGTTTGACTCATATTTTACAATAATTTCCACTAGCCACGCAAATGGGCCGCAATAACCTTAAAATCGCCGGGTATTAAACCGCGTCGTCAAAATAACACTAGCCACAACAACAATGTAGGCGGCGGCAATTTAAGCGGTAATTCCTTATTACAGGCATCATCCATTTTTGGTGTTCGGAATTCGTCTCATGGCAGCCATATAGCGGAGACAACCCATACACTTAGTGGCAGCGGAAGTGGTGGCACACTGGTTGATCAGCATAGCCCAATTAGTTATAATTCACATGTGAGCACAACACATTCAAACACAAATGCGCAAACATGTACATCGAGTGTGAGCACCCTTGATCGTAATGGAGAAGCACAAATGTGGACGCACAATGCCATAAGTGGCGGTCATGCTGGTCATGGTACTGAAGCTGTGGTTAAAAATGAATTTCAATATCCCAATGGAGAGGATGGAGCGCACAAAACTGCACCACAGCTACCGAAAAAGTTAAACTCGTCGATAAGCTCGACATCGGCTGGACCGAATGCTTGGAGTGGCGAGACTGTTGTAACCGGAGCACGCGCTAGCACCACAGAAAAGACATCATTCACACCATCGTTTGTTGAAACTCCTCCAACACGTTTAGATAATGTATGGAGCTCAATTGATGGTATATATGTAACACATCAATCCCCACACAAGCAACAGTTAAAGTACAATACAGTGCTTAGTGAACATGTCGGCGAAGAACCTACTCAATCATCTCCATTATTAAGAGTGGTTAGTCCAGGAGCCGATGTCAATACGACAAATACGCGTACACCATTCCAGAATGCGCCACCACATCCACACAAATTTAGCTCCAATCATTTTAGGTGAGTTCAACTTCTATATCCCTAAAGATTTCTTTTTCTCCATAGCTATTGATACATGTAATATATAAACAAATAATAATATTGTGATCAGTAACTTAATATTTTTTCACTTATTTTCTTATCATTTAAAAGTAGGCAGAGTTGGATTCATCTACAACAAAGTTGAGATCTATAATTTTAAGATATTTTTTTTGGGTAATTTTTCTTAACCTAAAAATCGACTTAATGATTTAAAAGTTTCTGCCAAACCGCGAACATTATTATTCGATAATAAAACTTTGCAACTCCAGGTCCAAATCATCTCCATTATTATTCGAAGATTTCATGCGGTTACCCTGAAACCATGTTATAAACCCGAATTTATTCCACGCACCCCAAAAGACTAATCAAAAAGGTTTGCTACATCATAGCTATAGAGAAGGGTTTTAACACTTTTTACGATTTTGTTCTCAAATATTCTTTTAGAAACTGAAATATAGAAAATGAAAATACTTCTTTAAAAATTCTTACTAGAGACCGTTTAGTTATAAGGCGGCACTCAATGCCAAATTTGTTCTCAATGTAAAATATAAGATATCCATACTGAAAAATTTATGTCAATAATTATAATTATTTTTTAGTCCAACTAATGCTGGAACATCTGGAAGTGTTGCCTATGTGGGCAGTGCAAGTCCCCAATTGCCTGATGTTGAATCTGGTAATTCTCCGTTACCTGTTTCACCGCATGTGAATGTCCCCTCCCCGCTTACTACTGAATATCGTTCCGTACCGCCGCCATTGCCGCCGCGCAGAAAGGAACGCACTGAGAGTTGTGCTGATTTGGCGCAGAAGAGACAAGCGCCTGATGCACCGACTGTGAGTTATTACACATGGAAATGGAGAATTTTAATAAACAAATATTTGTTTTTCAGCTGCCACCACGTGACGGAGAGCTTAGCCCACCACCGATACCGCCACGGCTACATTTTTCCGTTGCTCCATGTCATCGCAGTCATACAAACGAATTTAATGGTAGGAGCAATTTATTGCTACCAAATACAAGCAGTATTATGATTCGGCGTAATTTGGCCAGTGAGAAGCGATCATCAACGGGTGCCTGCAGCGGTGCCCAATCTATGTCAATGAACACAACATCGATGACACTACACTCAGCAGTTGAGACGACGTCTTTATCGTATTCTCTTACAAGAAATCAAACTCAGTGCCCAACATATCCTCAATTTTCGCAGCCAACAATCGCTGCAAGTCATCTGAATGCAGGTACTTCAATTTCGGTGTCAACGTGGGATGATCAATCCATATCGCCTGCCCTCAGCTCTTCTACAACGACATCTCCAATGACACCTATGACGCCAATTTCCCCACACATTCCAGCCGTCGGCGTACAAGTATCCGATACACACTCAACAGTTGCACCGCCTTATCATCGGTACAAAACGACAGCAATTACACAACATGCAACAGGTGTTTCTAGTTCTATAAATCCATATGCAACATCAGTGGCACATCACCAACAACAACAGCAGCTGCAGCAACAACAGCAACAACATGAACAACGCTTTCCACAACCAATAGTTAGTAGTACGCTACCAGGGAAATCATCTCCGAAAGATTTCTTTTCCATAACCGAAGGCACACCTAAGCTTCCACCAAAACCTAGTCTTAGTGGAAATTTTTACAACTCCTCAGGTAAACATAATCCAAATGTATACACAAACACAGTTCAGAGTGTACAAATGTGGAAAAGTAATCCATAATGTTTCTGTTTACGCCCTTCCAGATAAAGGTACGATGTTTCCTTACCCAAGTACAAATCAAGATTAATATTTATTGCCTGGCGATGTGATACGGACGAAGATTTTTATCCACTCAGCAAAGTATGTTATTATTAATGTAAATATTAAATTGTATTAATTGTAGAAAATAAAAATAAAATATTATAGATTATTGTTAGAATAAAACTATATAAAATTACCTTGAATTGTTGCATGTGAAAATGAAGTCAGGTCTAAGTAAGTGGAGTGAATCCCAATTTATGTTCAGTTAAGGACTGTCGCCGAATAACATTTTTAAGGTTTTAGGTTTAAACCGCTTTCATTCATATTCAGAGAAAAATTATATTATGGTTAAGAAAAAAACGTAATTTCATTAAAATATCACACATATTGACCTATATAAATGGATTAAAGTCAGCTAGAAATCGGGCTAGGGGAAGGTCTGAGCAGAGAACATTTACTTTTCGCATTAAACTAAACTTTGCTCGAGAACATATTTTCACTCAATTTGATTAAGATAACTCAAATTGGACCGACATATTCGGCTTAGAGTACACTAGAAGGATTGTGGTAATTCGTAAATCGATTTCACTCATTTGCGCCCCCAAACGTTGGTATATTCAAGATTATGCGTTCATTTAATTTTGTTTAGATATCTTACATATTGACCGATATATTCGGCATAAAGTCCCCAAGAATAACGCAAATCATTATATTATATGTAGTATATGGGCGCTCGGGTAATTTGTGGATTGAGTTCAAAATCATTTTCGCAACCAAAATGTATCTAAGATTATACGATCACTTAATTTTGCTAAAGTATCTTACATATTGACGAATATATACGGTAAAAAGCCAACTGTAATTTTGGAACTGGAAAATCCTTTGCAGTAGAGTGCAGGAGTCGGTTTGAATTTAAAATTGTGTTATATGGAAAGTAGGGGGGGTTGTAGTCATATTACCATTTTCAAATTGTAATATAAGGATGCCAAGATAATGTTATGAACCCAATTTGGTTAAAATTGGTCAAGTCGTTCCTGTAGGCGATACCACACCCATTGTCCAGGTTTTTCACTGACACCTATGCAGCCCTCCAAGCCATCTTTACTGTAAAATTTTGTGTTTTTGAGGTTTTTCTTTAACGACTACTGTAATTTCCTACTGTAATTTGTCGTACCAAATTACAATTTTGTAGCTTAATTTGTATTCTAGTTATATTGCTTTATATTTTTCGAAAAATTGCACTTCGTGGGCGTGGCAATGGGTCGATTTTGCCTTTTTACAATACCCATCTCCTCAGAGTGCCAAGGAATTCGTGTACTAAGTTTCACCAAGTTATCTTAATTTTTACTGAAGTTATCCCTTGCACGGACAGACTTCCAGAACTCAACTCGTCCCATCATCATGATCTTTTGGATATATATAACTCTATATATATCTCTATTAATTTTTAGTGTTACAAACAACCGTTAGGTGAACACAACTATCATACTCTATGCAATACGTTGCGAGAGTATAAAAATAAACAAACATCAAATATAATGTCTGGACAATATTGGGCAATTTACGGTAATTTCGAGTCGACAGCAACTATACCAGCCAACTCGTTCGCTTTCTATACATATATGACCCAAATAGGGACAGTTAAAGTTAAATCTATTCACCCAATGCGAAGAAATAATGGTTACCTCAAGAACTAACTCGATAAAGTTAATATTTAAGAAATAGGATAACATATATAGCTTACAACTCATCTAATATCAAGGGCTAAATGACCCGTACGGAAATTCTTAATATATTCCGCTCTTAAACGAAGTTCGCAAACTTCTATATATAAATATATATTCTATATATATATTCTATAAATATATATATATATATTCTATAAATATATATATATGTATTATATAAATATATATATATGTATTATATATATATATATATATTTACATAAATGGTGGCGCACCCTTTAGAAGTTGAATAGAATAGAATAGAAATAGAATAGAAGTATTGAATGGCTTGGAAGAACTTATTTGCACTATTTTTGAATACAACATCAATCAAGTGGTCGCCTTTATTGCACATAACAAAATGGGGTCATTTTGATCTATAACTTTTCGAGCATCTCGCTTATAGAGATGATTTCGCCAATAGTCCGAAGTGTGCTGCGGAAACTTTGCGAATTCTTGTTGAAATTTGAAATTTCTTTTTAATTGCAGCAAAAAAAACCAAAAATTTCCCTTTATTAACACTTAAATCAAATCCACATTCATTTCGATTACCGTTATATATTTTATACTACATACACCTAGTAATTAATTATTTGTAAATATTAATAAAGTTAAACTAAATCTATAATTTAAAGCGATATTTACAAATTACAACCAAGTGATTCTATTTCATCTAGGAAATATTTCATATCATCTTTCGTAAGGCTTGAGTTTTGTAAAACTAATCTGAAGAAATTCGGTATTTTCCGTAGTGGTTGGTAGGTAATCATCATTGATCCCTTCTTGATCATACCCTCTTTGATCTTTGGTGCAATGGCATTTAGTTTTTGATTAAAAAAATCACCACGTTCCATATTTTGTATGCTCGGTGGTATGTACCAAAAACTGACATTCGTACATTCGGGATTTTCCAGTACCAATTCAAATCCAGATCGCTCTCTGATCAACTCAGTGATGTACTCTGACATTTTGAATGCCTGATTGACATGCTCCGCCAGTCCATCGGTACCCTTTGCTTTCCACATAAACCAGAATTTATAAACATCCGCACGTCGTCCACATTGTATATGCTTATCACCGGTATCGTATGATGTGTCATAAAATTTATCCTTTTGGAATAGATATGTTGCATTTGTGGAATGACAATTGCTCAATATGTCCTTGTGTCGAGTGAGAAATGTTGAGCATTGTTGTGAGGCGATCAGAAGCTTATGTGGATTCCAGGTGATAGAATCAGAGCTGAGGATGAAAAAATATTTAAATTTAATTAAATGAGAGATAAGAAATTAATGAAATTAGTCAATAGATCCTAAATAAATATTGTTATTCTGACCTAAATAAATATTAAGCTTTTGGTATTTTGAAATTAAAAGTTTTTAGCAGTTCGAATTTTATTAAATTATAATACAGTCCTAATTGTAAGAATAATATATCAAACAAGATAAATCTGGATAATATAAATATGAGCTTTCAGAGAGCTGAGAGCATAAGTTTGAAATCCAGACGGAGGGTGCCTGGCTCTGAATTGAAGTCAAACTCCAGTGTCGAATCTGTGAGTCAACAAAAATATAGAGATTTGGTTGCAATGAATTTAGGTTAGGTTTAATGGTGATACCCGCGACGTGGATCACACTTGTTCTTTGTAATAGCAAAAACTCCTAAAAATGCATCCAAATCCTCATATACCGACAAAACGCCTTGAGGCTAGCACAAATCTGTGGAGGCGGAAGCTTAAGCTTTGACTCCAATTTTACGTATGTTAAATGAGATCAGGCTTAGGTATTTTTTTACTGAATTTTAAGTTGAGTTGATCAAAGTTGGAACCCTCTTTTTATGTGTAATGACAATTTAAGATCCCTTATCCAGCTAATTAGGGTTATTTTTGTTTATTTAACTAATCTTGAAATGTTTAAAATAGCCAAATCTAAAATAATAATCCTCAGTCAGGATGAGGGATTAATAAAGTACTTGATCAGTTTGACAATGAGAGGACCTTAGCTCTAATTTTCTACGCTGTTTTCAAGTTTCAGAGTTGTACGAAATTAGAACTTCTTAGGTTTGGATATGTCGAGCTATACCCTACAGTACATTAGTACTAGTATTAGTTTTTATCAGCAATAAGATTTAGAAAATGCTCAATGTAAGAAAACCCAGTATAGTTTCTTTAGCATAAATTGAATTCAGTGTGCGTTTATAAAAAATTCTGTAATTACCGTTCAATGCCGTTCAATAGATGACGATATTTGTATGAAACTAATGCACCACCACCCCAAGCAGCATCAGTGTGGAACCACATGTTGTATTTCTCACATATATCAGCTATACGGTTCAAATCATCAAACGCTCCTAAAACTGTTGTACCGGCCGTTGCGGAAACCATCAATGGGCGTGCACCGTTGTTTAAGTAATGTTTGACCTTTGCCTCAAGATCGTCAATATCCATTTTGCCGGATTTATTTGTGGCAATTTTACATACACTTTCGCTACCGAAACCCATGAACATAGCCAACTTTTCCACGGAATAATGGGCGTCTTGTGAAGTGAAAATAATTAACTGTTTGCCAACAAATAATCCCTGTTTCTGTGACAAATATAGAAATTACACAAAATGAGTTAACTTATATGTATATACGTATGTTAAAAACATAGACGTCAAACTTAGATGTCAATTATAAGCCGATAGTTTAAACTTTCTCGAAAGTTAAAAATGTTCTACGACATATAATGTGATCCCAAAATTTGTATTTGCATTTAAACCCTTATCACTAGAAAACCTAATATTTAAAGCTTCATACATTAATTATTTGAGATATTATATTATGAACAGCGATTTGCTGATCAAAGAAAATTACTATATTTAAATCTCTGCAGACCACAAATAGGAATACAATTTTATTTGAATAACTCCAGTATAAATCATCATTCCCTTAAAAAAAATAGTTGCGTACACAATTACTTTATCCAAAATAAAAGAATGATTTCATCTTTACCTTTCACCTTAAAAAAATTCCTACAATTGATTTTTCCATATTTTTTTGGTGGACACGGGATCACCATACGAAGCACTGAAGTGACCATACATGAGAAAAGTGAAATGAGTAATTACCCGTATGCCCCGACAACTTTCGTAGAAAATTTAGCTAAGTGCTAAAAACTCAAAGTGTGTTCGAAAAGTAAGTTTAGCATTAATTGAGGCAAGATTTAGATGTTGTTTCCTGTTAAACATTCACACAAAAACAATGTTTAGAGGGTAGATGCATTATCTTGTTATAAAGCATCATCATCTTATAGAAAGAAGAGCTATATCATCTATCTATATCACGATAATCAAAAAAGCAAAAAAAACTTTGATAAATCTAACCTAACGCTCCATGTTCGATTGTGGCTCTTTGGGACTGTTCCACAGGTGGGACGATTGGACTTCAGTTTTTACATTATAAACATATTTCTAAAATATGTCGCTAATTATGTCTCTTTTGCGCAAAACAGGATCATAATCGCTTTGCGTTTTGGAACGTCGTGTTTAACAGTTCTTGAACAACAGTTCAAGAACAGAACAGAACAGAACGTTCATCAGAAGGATCGAAATTAAGCATTTGATATGCAAATCGCAGCACTGACTAACATCAGGACTCCAAAAAATTCCTTAGTATGGAATAAGCTTTCAAACATCGACGAGATCATGAAAAATTCATTATAAAATAGATTAATTTTGATATCAGATAGTTCTCCTGGTTGGTTAAAGGGAAGAGTTAAGATTAAGATGGGACATTCCAACAGAAAATGAGGAGACTATTTTATTATATGTACCTTCATTTTTGTTTATTGGCATCGTGTAGCATTGTTAGCCTTTTCTCATGGAGCCAATCAGTTAATATTCTCAAATGGAGATTCGATAATTCCTTAGCACTAACATTTCACCGGTTATTCACATACTGAAGCGGGGCTTGTCAAGTTTTCAATTTCTTAAACAGTGAAATATTATAAAAACACCCAAATTCTTTTTTGCATTTGGAAACTCTTCAAAGATTTCAGCTCCACCGTACAAGTTCTTTATAATTACGTTATCGATATGCAACTTTACGAAAACCAATTACGACATTCGAAAGCAAATTATAAATGCTCTTTAATGACGATCTTAAATTTGTTTGTACATATATATATACTAATTCATGCATACATTCATACATATGTACTTTAAACAATTACTCATACCATTCAATAATTAAAATGCTCATGCAGACGACTTGCCTGCAGTACATAATTGCACAATTTAGGGGACCGATAATTATTTAGTTTATGAATTAACATACATACATATATATTTACTGTCATTAAGAGAATTTGCTGTTTCATTACATAAACTAGTATACCTATATATATTTGTATTCCTTTCATTTTTCTCGGAACCGTTCACAAGTGACCATAGATGTACATATGTTTATGAAGGTATATATAACTATATATATGTGGCTATGTATGGACATATATATATACAAACCCATTGAAAAATTTGCTCTTGAACCATTAATGGCGATAACATTGACTTGGCAACTCTATTGTTTAGTACAAATTTATATAATTGCTTTATTGCATTAACCATGTGCTACACATTATGTGTGTATGTATGCACATACGTCTATTAAATTTCAAAGTGGATATGTCAGTATATACATACGTATGTAAATGGCCATTCAAATTAGAATGTACCACTATAGTATTCAGATCCACGAACAAAACCTTCATAGTAGATGCTCTTCATTTAGTATATGATTGGACTTTAAATCCCTAAATTATACAATTTCTTTTTTAAGGCATAACAAACACCCTCATTTACCTAGATTATTAATGTGACAATATACGAAAGCATATGAATACATTAGTATATTATTATTTACATTACATTACATGAATACATTAGTATATTAGAATTTTGAAAAAAAAAATTAAGAAAGTACATATGCACATAAATTGTAATATTTATAAAATATTATAATAATATTCAACACCACATTTCTGTAAATACTAGAAAAAATAACATTCATTAAAAATATTCATTCATTTTTAAATATTGAGATTTTTCGATTAAAAAAATTATAAAATAAATTTATAAATATTTAATTTGGAAAATAAATACGAATTATAATACCATATTAATGTACCATATTAACTAAAATTTTAAGCTGGGAAAATTAAGTTACAAATTGGTTGCGCTATTGAAAAAACTTTCAATTATCGTATTTTTGTGGCGAATTCGGTACATAAGTTGTTTAAGCTTATAAGTTATGAGCTTATCAATGTCTGTTGATATATTAGGCCCGACTTATAATCTGATATCTTCATCTATTTAAAATTAGATATGTCAATCTTAGGTACTGGCATTCAATTTAATTATTTTTCCTTGTTATCTCACGAAGGGAGGCTCCCATAACTTTAGGAAATTTTATCCCGTTTACTAACCTCTGATCCTTATCGCGGAACTTATTTTTGTGTCAGGCTTGAAATTTCTTGGGAAAGTTGTTAGAGAAATACATAAGTAGATTTCAAAGTAGATTTTGTCTCCAGCATTAAAATTACGAACCCCGTCACGGACTCAAAAAACTGGACATCTATATTGCAGAACTGCTTATCTCACATGGCGCTTAATATATATTTAGATGCTGACAACCGTGTGTACCGTGTTTTGTTAAGGTAACTTATTTTGCATATATGTTATCCCCTGCTTATATTTTGGTGTCCCAATAAATATATGATTTTATGTTAAAGTAATTAACATAAGGTGACTTAAGCTATTGTAGATTTTTGGATTTATAGTAAAGATCTAGGAATATCCTTGATGTTTATTTTATTGTGATTTCAATTTGCGCGCACTAAAGTATTGTTTAAGATCACATACAACGTCGAGTCTCGAATAGATTGGTCATAACAACTCATATTGGCTCCAATAATTTAAATTGACTTAAACATTTTGTCACAGATAAAATTACACATATATTTATGAAAAATTTATATCGGTTTAAATTAATTAAGAATCTAAAATTCATGGAAAAAAATTGGAATTGCTTTTTAATAAATTCATATACATTTTTTTGAATTTTGAAAAAAATCTTTTGAGTTTAAAGGATGAGATAAAGTATATGCTGCATTTTAGTTTCAGCAAAAATGAATCAAAATATACGAGGTGTGTTCAAAAAATAACGGGAACTTTCGTTTTTTGAAAAAAAGATTTTAGCGCTTATTCCAATCATCGAAACACTTTTCAAACTCGACCTTTGGAATAGCCTTTAGTTCTTTCAGCGATGCGCTTTCAATGTCATCTATACTTGTAAAACGACGGCTCTTTAAGGTTCTCTTTATTTTTGGAAATAGGAAAGAGTCACACGGAGCCATGTCTGGCGAATATGGACGTTAAGGGCATCGTTACAGTATTGTTTTTGGCCAAGAATTCACGAACAACCAGCGAAGTGTGAGCAAAATTTACCAAAAGTGACCAAAAGTCATGAAAATTTTTCCCACAAATCCGGACGTTTTTTTCGGATTGCTTCACACAAACGGCGTTGAACTTGACTTTGAGGCAAGAATTCATGAAGCACTATGCCATTAAAGTTGAAGAACATGGTCGCAGAACATTTCCGTTATTTTTCGAACACACTTTGTATGTATATCTTTTTCAGTGTCTAATGCATGTTGTATACTCATCTAAGGAAGTACATATATACACACGAATAAACTTTACATTTTTACTCACCTTAGTTTCCGGTGCATACTTGTAGCGTGCACAGCTGATACCATAACCATTGGCAATTGAGCCACCTGGGCAAAAAATGCCATCACCTTCACCATCATTTGGAAAACCAACAATGCGACGCATTTCTGCCAACACCGTCTCCTCCATGAGCGTAAAAATCGGTGCCACCTCATATGTATATACACTCGGATTCAATGCATCTGTCAGCCATTGACCGATTAGAGCATAAACATCAACACCGGAATAAAGTTGATTAATAAAGTACGGATGTCCGGTCTTAACCGAATACTTGATTGTTGCTTTCAATAACTCAATTAATTTTGTGGTCGTTTCCGCTTCCGCTTTTAAATTAAAATCAAATAATTGCCGCAATTCGCTCGGCGCGTGCCACTCGACCACTTTAGTGGTACGATTTGTGCCTGCTAGCACAGCTGATTTGATGATTTCATCCATGCAGGTGCGTATGAAATTCTCAAAATTCACATCAGGATGACCGGATACGAAACCTGGCGATGGTAGCAAATCACCCATATTGTTGTTGTTATTATTGTTATTATTACTGGTGCTATTGTCGTTGATGACATTTGCAGCGCCGTTATTCAGATGCGCCTTCATTGCTGACCCTTTAACGTCTGCACTAGGAATATCTAAGCTGCACGCGCCAACATCCGTTTTGGCTGCATGCATCGTTGCGGCGCCTGACAGTTCTTTCTCTACGCTCTTCAAATGTTTTTTAAATATAGACTCATTGTAGTGAGTGGGTAAACTATTGCTGGCCAACATTTTTGTGCTTTTATGTGGTTCTTTTTTATTTGTTGTTTTTACCTATTTATTATTTCCGCTTTTATTGTTTTGTTTCTAGTTTGTTTTTACTGTTAATTTCGTAACCTTCAACAATGTAGTTAATCTATGGGCACACAGAAGACGTATGTATTCTGTTTATTGTGATATATAGAGTAGTAAATGGTCATGAAATGCCCAGCTTGCCACTGTGCTTCCTAGACTGTTGATTGCGTTGCAGTTTAATTCTCTATATTTTTTTTTTATATATTATTTGGTTTTATATTTTAATCTTTAATTAAACACTTGTTGCATGAATATCACAGTCACAAATATGTATATATGTAATTATATATACTTTATTTATATACTATGTTCATATTTTCAAAAATGCGATGCTTGAATATTTGTTATTTCAAAAGAAATTTTCCTTTATTCGCTTATACTAATTTATCTATAAACAAAATTCTTTGGTTGTAAGCTTTTCAAAGCAGAAAATTAAACGCGTTGCAGTTAAATTATAGAAACGATCTTAACAACAATTCGCGTCTTACCAATCTGAGTGTCGGTCAAAACGTACTGCTGCTTTTATAAATGCTCGCACTTGCAAGATCGGTCTGATTGATCTGTGTAAGCCGAACGTCGTCCACTTACATACAGACATACATACACCCAGGCGTGAACGCTTCGTGCATTCGTTTTCATTCTAACGTTTTTGCTGTTGCGGCTGCCTAAACGATGTAAGATCGTTGTAATTATAATATATACATATGTACTATGGGCAAGTATGTATGAAAGCATGCAGGCGCTGTAGTCGGCCACATGGAATATATACACCTGCACAATTGTCGCATGCCATCTGTTGGTGATACATGCCAATAAAGGCCTTTGAAATATGTGCATATGTTATGTTTAGTTGACATGCATGCATATACGCATGTATATATGTAGTTTCCGTGCAGCACTTATGCACTCGATATAATATTTATGATCTATGGGCTTTCCCATTTAATTAACTTGAAATTCGCATATTTTCATCCATAAGTTTAATAGTTAGTATTTATTCATTCGTTCAGCATGTTTACATATTGTACAATATTATATACAAAGAAATCTGTATGGATTTTATAACATACATCAAGACATGTAAATATTTAGCTACAGTGGCACAATCGGTAAATAAAAGCAAGATTTGAATAAGTTCTAAAAAATAAAGATTTCCTTAAAAACAATTCTTTTTCATTTTATTGACGCGGACATTGCGGATTGATTTCGGAGAATATGAGTATTTGTTTGGAATTCGTTTGTGTAATTATTTCAATTCCCGTTTTACCATTACCCTTCACATTTCTCTGATTTTACATATATTACTGGTCAACATTTTTTCCTAGGATCGTGGGATCATCCTAGGGCCTTGGAAAAACATTGGATAGGGAAAACATTTTCATGTTTTGACGTAAACTTAATGACGTACCGTGTTTACGTTCTCTATAATTTACATATGTATATGTTTAATTCTATTTATTAAAATTTCTTTTATTAAACTTTGATTTTCCGATAATCAAATTTTGCATTCGGTTATTGAAATAAACGACTTTTGTGTCTAGTTCTCTAGACTTAAGCTCACCTGTTTTGTTGGAGCCTGTGTTCCTTTTTGATCCTTGTCATCTAAAATTTCCTAAATTTTCTGAAATATAATATTATAATTATATATTGGCACGACAAACTTTTTCATGACTGGAAAATCCTTCGAAGCTGGTGAGGCAAGAAGAAGGGCTAAGTTCGGTTGCAACCGAACATTTTATACTCTCGCAATGGGCAAGGATCAGAGGCGGGGAAATGCTTTCAGGTGCTGGCATAACTTTAAATTAAAAAATGTTGCGGAAAATTCAACACTCATTATTCGACAAAATTGTCAATGGATTGCAATCATATTTGGTATCTTATGAACTTATATTACAGGTCATAGACTCATGTACTTTCATTGCTATATTTTGCTTCGTGTCAGAGATACTTATATTAAAATCTATCAAATTAACTCAAAAGTGTTATATGCGATATAAACTCAACCAAAGTGGTTTAATAATTAAATTAGATAAATGAGGAAAAAGTCAACCAAAGAAAAGCAAATCATAACATTGGGAATAAGGGGCTTAGACCATGATCTAGACCGATTTCTTTCATATTTAGCGCGATATATTTCATTAAAATATCATACATAGTGACCAACATAAACGGTTTAGTCATCTGGAAAGTCGAGAATTCTTATATCGAAATTATCGAATAACGAAAATTATTATATGTAGTATATGTGAGCTGGTGTAATGCGCAGACCGATTTCACACATTTTCGGCATAAAACTATGGTATATCCAATATTATGCGTTCACTTAATTTTGCTAAAATATCTCACATATTGATCGATATATGCCGTACAAAGCCAACCGGATGTTTGAATTTCTTTTAGTAGGTGTATGGGGGCTACGTGAAGTGTTTACCCGACTTTCCCATTCTTGACACAAGATCACATTATTATCATATAAAGATAATCCTCCAATTTCATTACGATATTTTACAGATTTACCAAAATATATGATATAAAGTCTAACGAGAGATTGAAAATCTTTATATTAGGTATATGGGGAATATATGGGGAAGTATTTACCCAATTTTGTCCATTTTTGCCATAAGAGCACATTATTATCAGTGAAAGATAATTCTCGAATTTCATTATAATATCACATGCACTTACCGATATTTTCGATATAAAGTCAGCTATAGGCACTGTGGCCCTTATATTGGGTATATGAGGACTTGAAAAGTTATATGCCAATTTCGAAAATTTTTGCGTGATAGCATATCTGAAAGCACTATTTGCATAAAGTTTCATTTTCATATCTTAATTGCTGCTTGATTTATATACTTTAAAGTGAAGGGATCAGATTAAATTTAAAATTGTGTTATATGAGAAGTTGGCGTGGTTGTAATCCAATTCCACATACTTTCGCAAAGTGACATAAATGCACAAAATGCAAATATAATATCATGTGCCAAATTTGGTTCAAATTGGTTAAGGCGTTTTTGAGAGTGGGGATTTCACCTAAAAAAGGGCGGTACCACACCCATTGTCCAAATTTTACACGGAGTCCTATGCAACACTTCTGTATCATATTTTTTGTAAGATTTAATGTTTGTGATGTGTTTCTTTAGCGAGTTAACACACTTTTAGAAGTTTTCAACAAAACTTTTGTATGGGAGGTGGGCGTGGTTATTATCCGATTTCACTCATACACGCATATGAGGACATGCTAGAAAAACTTACTCGAAGCAAGTTTGATTGATATAGCTGTAACTGTTTGTGAGTTATGTATATTAAACCTATTTGGGACGGGGCCATATCCACTTTTACAAAACTTTTTGCCCACTGATGCCACGCCCTACTAGGATCCTTTATACCAAATAACAAGTCTATATTTTAATTTACTGATCAGTACTTGGCACTTTATATGTTTTCGATTAATGGCATTTTGTGGGCGTGGTAGATGTCCGATTACGCCCATCTATTACGCAATACCAACCTTCTTATGGTAACAAGGAATACGTGTACCAAGTTTCATCAAGGTATCTTAATTTTTACTCAAGTTACGCTTTCACGGGCGGACGGATAACCGTTAGGTGAACAAAACTAATGTACTCTGTTGCAATATGTTGCGAGATTATAATAGCACCTTCTTTTAATGACCCACATGTAACACAGAAAAATAGACGTCTGAAACGTAAAGACCCCTATCGTCAAATGAAAACTATACTTTTTAAGTTCTCAGTACTTTAGTCTGTTTGAGAGAAAGGTTATACCAGAGCTGGCTACAGCATATAGACTTCGTCCACTGACATTTCAGCTATATAGATAGATTAAACTCCTTCTAAACAGATGCAGGAACGCATTGAACTTCATTATTTCACAAATAACTTCTCGAAAAAACTTAATTTTTCGTTGCAAACTTTTACACTTCCAAGAACTATATGTTATATTTGCATTATTACACGTCATTGTATATAAATTTCACATTACACTGAATGAGTTACGAAACCATTAAAATCAATTTAAGTCTTTATGACCACCCTTGGTGAATAGCCAACTACCCTCCGAGTTTATCTACGTATCGTCGGATTGCATTGTATTGTACGTACGTATCGTAGCTAGTACCGTGTATCATTTTTATGTTAACGGTTATAGTTTCATCAACGTGATCACGAGCCAGATCAGATCCATAAGTATTTATAATATTATTACCAAGTGTACGGATATAAAATGAGGTGTTATCAGAAATTGTTGGGATAAATTAAGAAATTTATTGTTGCTTAAGCAAAGATAAATATTAGCGGAAATATTCTTATATACATATATTTATATTTTGTTATTTTTCTTGTTTCGAATTTTGCTAATCAAATAAAGCTAGCTCGTCCATTTTTGGTCGATTCCCAATCCAGTGGAGCTAAGTTCTTCTATATTTGAATTGCTTTTCTTAATTCGATTTTTTTAATTCAGATTGTGTTTTAATGTCTCAGTTTCAGAAGTTATTTTTAGGAATACTGGCATCAGTCAGAAATTTTATTAGCCGTGAATCTTATTAGCCATAACTCAGAGAATAACAGTTGGGAAGTTTATGTGTGAAGATCTCGATTTTGTCAAGTAGCTCCGCGTGATTAAAAATCACAAACATATTTACCAGGGTGGCTGAAAAGTTCGTATGGTTTTAAAGAAAGATTGCCACCAGGAGCGATATAATTTTTGTAATACGACTTGTCTTTTACTTCAAAATTGGACGCAGTCTCAGCGTTTTCGTCCCAATATCCATTCTCTGAAGAATTTTTATAAAACCTTGTGTAAAAAGTTAAGTGCTTGAAATCCACTTGAAATGTTGACTCGACACCAAAGGTGAAAACGTTGAAGAAATAATGAAAATAGTTTTGGGAAATTAATGAAACACAATTAGAGATACTGCTGATGATGGAGGCATTTCTATTTTAGATTTACGCTTTTCAGCGTAGTTCGTCGTTAAATTCGATCAGACCGAGAGGCTCATGCCCGCTTTACCACCCTTGACTTTTCTACGTCTCCAAATCTAAGAGACCATGAGATAGAGTGAAATTTGCTACCATTGAGGAGTTGAAAATCTAGAAAAACTCGTTGGGAGAAGGGTATTATAAGTACCTTTCAAACATTTTTTCTCTAGATAAAGGAGGTTCGATGCGATCGAATGCATGTATATATTCATTTTTACATATAAATATAATGAGCAACATTAACTAAAAGTTGACAAAAATTAAATTATTATAGGTTGTAATTTCAAATACTATTTACTTCTACATCAGATCAGATAAGGGCCCAATTTTATGTTGACCGTGCGCTTAAAAAAATAATTCAAGTTGGAATAAAATTAACTTATTAGTTCACAAGCCCCTCATGAAGATACATACATACTACATACATCCATACATCCATACTAAAAAGAATGAATATTGATCGGTATATCGATCAGCTGTGTCCAGGGATTCATAAACAAATGTACACTTACATACATACATATTATATAAATGCATATATAACAAAAAGTATTTAAATTACTGTTTTTATACTACATACATTAATAAATTAAACACGTTTGTTAACATATGTTGTTACTGTGCTCCTAATTAACGTTATCGAAAATAACTTCAATTAGTCAACGGGAAATTCGCCTTAAACGAATTGAAGCATCGCGCCACAGTGTATTTAATAATTTTGCCGCTTACTGCGATAAAAACATATATATATCCATATGTAATATGAACACATATACTGGCATTAGTCAGAAATAAGAATGCATCTAAAGCAAACATGAAATGGTTACAATTTTCGTGTGGCGGGTTTTCCCTAACAGTATTTAGGTTGCCTTACTTCTTTAGCCGATGCAAGAGAAGTGCGGAAGTTTATGTGGTTACTTTCAATTTTACTTTATTTTTTACAATCACAACAAACACATGCCCATATGCACGCATTATTAAATGCTTTAATTAAGTAGATGTGGTAAACTTCAAAAGCGAAAGTATATTCATACAAGTGTGTATGTGAGCACCAAATTTTGCAAAACTTTAATTGCCATTGGTTGATACAATAATCTAATAGTAATATTAATAAATAAAAATAGTTTTACATGTGCATATATTTATACATATGTATATATGTACCTATTACATACAAATGTCGCTTGGACTTCTGCTTGGCGAGGCTTCTCCCCTTATTTGTGATGTGCGCCTTAGTGCGCCATTTATTCGACAAATGCGTTGTACAAGTTTCAAAGTTCATCAGGTAAACACCACAAACAATTAGCAAATGTGTAAGATGCGAGCGACCTTGACGTTTACTCGAGTATGACGAATGATTCATAAAGTAAGGTAACCAATCTGAATTTATATATAAATTTTATAAAAATGGCGATTTATTTCCCAACATAGCTTTCTTTTAGATCGATACACCAGACCCAACGATGCTCCAACTTCTCTAACGCATCTGAAAAATACGTCTCCCGGAGGTTTGCAAAGTAAGCCCCCGTTGGGGCTATAACCTCCTTATTCGACAAAACTTTCTGCCACACAAATGATTGTTTCTATTTTTTTATTTAGTCCAATACTCAGAAAAAGAGTCGATTTTGCCGCAAAGTATAATTTCTAAACACAAGTTTTGAAACAAAAATAAATAAGTAAGAAAGGGCTAAGTTCGGGTGTAACCGAACATTTTATATTCTCGCAATGTGCAACGATCAGAGGTGGCGAAATGTTTTCAGGTGCTGGCATAACTTTAAATTAAAAAATGTTGCGGAAGAATTCAACATTCATTATTCGACGAATTTGCCAATGGATTGCAATTCTATTTGGTATCTTATTGACTAATATTACAGGCCATAGACTCATGTACTTTCATTGTTATATTATGCTTCGTGTCAGAGATATTTATGTTAAAATCTACCAAATTAACTCAAAAGTCATATATGCGATATAAACTCAACCAAAGTGGAGGAGATGAAGTAGAGGAAGATTTGCACTGATCACATTAGCTCTTTTCATTATTCAAGATATGTCATCTTATGCGAAAAAATCGACGAAATCGGATTATAACTTTTCAAGCCACCAGATACCCAATATTAGGACCTCAGTGTCTCTATCTGACCTTTTGTCGAAAATATCGGGAAATCTTTAAGATATCGTTTGAATATATCGATGAAATTTGAGGATTATCTTTCCATGATAATAGCGTGCTCCGGTATCAGAAATGGGGAAATCGGATAAATACTTCCCCTAGCCCCCATATACCAAATATACAGATTTTCAACCTTCCGGTAGACTTTATAGCATGTATAACGGTAAATATGTAAGATATCCTAATGAAATTGGAGGATTACCTTTGTATGATAATAATGTTGTCTGGTGTCAAAAATGAGAAAAACGGGTAAATACTTCCCTTAGCCCCCATATACCTAATATAAAAATTTTCAACTTCCTGTAGACTTTATACCATATATTTCGGTCAATATATGAGTTATCTCTTTGAAATTCAGAGAGCGTCTCTTTCTGATAACAGTGTGTCCATGTGCTTAAAATGGATAATATCGGGTAAGCACTTCCCCTAACCCCCATGTACCTAATATACGGATTTTCAACCTCTGTGTAGACTTTATGCAATATATTTCGGTCAGTATGTAAGACATCTTAACAAAATTAAGTGAACGTGTAATATCGGATATACCATAGATTACTGCCGAAAATGTGTGAAATCGGTCTACGAATTATCCCAGCTCCCATATACTATATATAATGATTTTCGCTAATCTAGCAGACTTTATGCCGAATATGTCGGTCACTGTGTGAGTTACTTTCATAAAATTGCGTGAAAACATGTTCCCAAAAAACAACAAATATACTTGAATAATGAAAAGAGTTAATGTGATCAGTGCAGATCTTCCTCTATCCCAAAAATTCCCGATGTAAGAATTCTCGACTTTTCATCTGACTTTAAACCGTTTATGTTGGTCAATATGTGTGATATTTTAATGCGATTAAGTGGATATGTTTTCTTAAACACAATGTGATTTCGCGCTAAATATGAAACAAATCGACCTAGATCATGGTCTAAGCCGCTTATTCCTTAATGATTTCCTTTTCTCTGGTTTACTTTTTCCTCATGTATCTAATATTTTCAATTAAACCACTTTTGTTGAGTTTATAACGCATATATCACTTTTGAGTTAATTTGGTAGATTTTAGTATAAATATCTCTGACACGAAGCAAAATATAACAATGAAGGAACATGAGTCTATGACCTGTAATATAAGTTAATAAGATACCAAATATTATTGCAATCCATTGACAATTTCTTGAAATTATGACGCTTTCTTACTTGTTATTTAATTTTTTGTTCGTTCTTATATATGTCCGTATGGTTATGATGTAGTGTTGGACACGATGTTTATTATCAAAACGGCTGTAGATAAAAACAGTAAAACATACGATGAAAGACCGAAAAGCATTATAAAGTCCGTCAAGTTTAAGGTTTCCGGTTAAGAGAAACTTAGCTTAGCTTACGTATTTACTTAAATTTTTGCCTTTTCTAAAACTTTAATATGGAAGAACATCTTTTTTGTTCTGATTTACAAGGATAAGATTTCTTCGTTATTAGAGCTTATTATTTAACCCAACCGTATTAAGGAAGCATGGGCTGATAATTGAAGGGAAATCTAGAAGTAGATGCTCTGCTACCTCAAGGCCAAAAAAAGAGGCAGTATTCCTGCGACCAGATCCTCATCTTACGCACGATACACCTTATAGCTTGACATTTTGATCCTAGTCCCACTATCCCAGCACCAATTACTTCTGCTGTTTTCGAGCTGATAGTATAAAATTGCAGGCTATTCTCTCTCTCTTTTACTGCCCGAAAGAATTTTGAAGGTTTTCTCAAAGTTTGGTCTATTGATAATATCGTCTCTAGAAAAGTGTGCCACTGGTATCCCCTATCCGATTACCCTCAGTTTCAGAGATACATACACATGCTCAATTCTTTCCCAACTGTTGCGAGAGAGACCTTTGAGATCCAAATTCTAAGAACTTAAAATCTCATTTCAGGGTTAAGATGTTTAAAGAAATGACAAAAGATTATGATTAGATTATATAATTATTATAATAATTAATACTTTTGAGAAATCAATCAAAAAAAAAACATACATATGTAAAACACATCATAAATTTTACTCACCGAATTTGGACCACTTGCGCCACTGTGTCTCGCTCGAGCCAGTTAAGAGTTTCAGAACGCTGTAGCTTGTATATATAGTTACACATATATGTATGTGATATGCATTTATTTTAATCTACGGAAGTAAACCCGAATAACAGAATTGACGCGAATAAAAAAAGTGAGTGCATATAAACATGAGCAAATTATTAACAAAAGCTTAGAAACAAATGACGTTAACAACCCATGTGGTTTATTAATAAATAAGTATGCGCATAACATTATAATTATATTTAATTATGTGCTATGTAAGTATGTACGGTATGTTTTAACTTCATCGTTTTCTCTGAGACATTCATAATCAAATATGTTTACTAATTATCACCATTTAACTGTTACAAGGACGTTAAGTAAATGTAATTCTTTATAAATATATTTATATGTACGTTGATATAATATTTGTAGTTTTACATTGCAGTGACTTGCAATTTAATTGTGCCAAATTTTCTGTGAATTTGATTCGACTGGTCTAAAAACTTTTCAGCTAAATATTAACCAATGTATGGCAATGAGCATTCTGAGTACAATATTTAAAATTTTCCCGCTGATGAATTTACCGGCAGGGTTTCCGGTGTGTTCAATCTATAGTTGACCATGAGATGCCTTGAAGCTGTCAAGTTCAATCTAGTCTCACCCAGACGGCCGACCGCGACGGGAGAATGGGTTGACTGTATTGCGAATTAAGGGTTAGAAACCACATTGACTTCTTATAAATACTGTTAGGAGACTGCTAATAAAAATCGTTAGGAGACGGCTTCAAACAGATAAATTGAGCTTTTCTATCAGCAGTAGGACGAACATTATGTAAATTACATAACAACATACGAACATATATTTATATATAGAGTATCATATAGGTTTTAAGTGAACTTCAAAAGATTTACGAACATTTCCGAAAACTGGGTTCAAGTCAAAACACTTACATAAATATATATTACTGTTTATATTTCTTACCACACAGATATATGGTCAGAAATGCATTCTTTGTATTTGACCGTGACAAAATCTTTAACAGTTCGAGTACTCCAGGGCGATGCGAGCGAAGGCTTGTTTTGTTAAGAGCGTCTATGATTTGCACCGATACTACGTTAAGAGCCGTTCATTTTATAAAATATTTATGTTAGACAAGCATTAGAGATTGGGTTATTATACCTCAATAGTCTTAACTAAGGCAGATTGATGGATGGTGATGCAACTCCTTCAGTGCATTTGTGATGCTTTTCATTGTTTTCATTTCAAAATTGACCACTTATTTATAGTACCAATGATTAGATATATTCTGTATCCAAATTTCACGATAAGAATTTTGCTGGATGGTATCACAATATTTTTATAAATTGCAGCATAAAATTTAAAGTCGAAATTTATAACTTTTAAAAATCCATTTAACAAATTTCTATTTTATTTTATTTTATTGTATTTAAGAAATTTAATATAATATGTTTGCATATTAAAAACAAAAGTATACATAAATATGTATAGAATGTTTGACTTTTAAAGCTCATATTTTTAAGTTATTTATGGAATTATTCAACCCGTTGTCAATGTCCCAAATAACAAGCTGCCCATCAACACCAGATGTGCTTATTTTTCTCCCATTTTCCTTCTCACCGGCATACAAGCGAATACAAGTTATGGCGTTTTGATGAATTGAATCAACATTAGTATCAGAATTTTCAGTTCTTAAGTTCCGATCCAACGACTGGAAGATACGCATAGCGGAAATACCGCTAGATTCTTTCTTTTGTGATTTATCTAATTTTGCCGTTAGCACCAATTTGGAATTATCAACCAATGTATATACCAATGGAACACAGCTATGGCCAGCCACAACTATGGACACTGGCGATATCCAAACACAAGAGAGGAAAGGTAGATATAGAGTTTTGCAACGCACAATTGCGTTGCCATTAGTTGCATCGGCAACATTAATGCAACTATCATGACCAATCCAACAAATTTTATTACCATCTGCAGAAAAGTTTACATCGTTTATCCAGCCACCACCCGAGTTCGTTGAATTCTTAAATTCCGCCATGAGATTTCCCAATGGCATGCGATTACCCCAAGGTGTGGGGCTTGGCTGATCTTCAATGTCTTTAATGTAAGCTGAGAATACGCGAACCTGAAAAATATAAGTAAATATTTTGAAACCACAAATATATTAAAATAGTAAGGCAATTTCTATACATTTGATATTTCTGTTTTGACTTCGATCTACAAAGTATACAAATTATATTTCCTCTATATCATTGATAGAATCTGAATATAACGTATTGCTTCAATTGTATAAATCATATAAAAAAAATTAATAAATAGCACGCAAAAAATACGTTTCCTTACTTTGTAGTCGGTTGATCCAGCCACAAGTAACACATTATTTGGATGCCAATCTAAGGAGGTAACCGTTGAACGAATCGGCTTCTTAATATGCTTGGAAACCCACCAGTCATTTTCAGACTCAAAATAGCACACCGATATTAGGCGCGCACCTGAGCCAACAGCAAATTTATTTTCAGCTGGCGACCATTTAACACAAGTTGCTGCCCGATTGATACGCAACAATACCAAAGTGGGTTTCCATTTACCATCATCACCTTGTGACCATACATAAGCATTCCTATCAGCAGCACAGCTTACAATGCGATTCGTATTTTTCGCCCAATCTATGCCCATTACACGTAAATCATGTTGATTCAGCACATCAGATAACTTCCAGTCGTTACGTTCGCGACTATAAATATGGATTTCATTGTTGTTGGGAGACAGAGCAATTTCTATTTTAAATGAAAGCAATTCAATACAAAGAAGTTACTCGTAAATTAATGACTAATATTTTTGAGATCTAAATATTTACGTGAGCGATCTTTATTCCATGCATGACAAGTTATTGATGCCAAAGAGCCTCCAAATGTATATCGTTCAGACATTGTCAATATAAAGTAACAAATGCGAATATTTTTGTAATACTTTTAAATGTTTTGAAAATAGTTAATCGCGGACTCTGGGCCGTCTACACGATTAGCAAGAAAATATGTCAGTTATGACTAATATTAGTCCAAAAATGCACTTTTGCAACAATATTGAAAGAATTTTTTATCTCACGGAACGTTTTTCCGATTTGACAGCGAATGACGCTGCCACTTTATTGTACACAAATTCATAAGAAACAATTTTTCTATATTATTAGAGGTGGTCAGATTTTATAAATGTTTTGAATTTGTATAAAGTGAGTTTAGACCTAATATTATTATCATGATGAAGGAATCAATTAATACCCAAAACTGAATTCAAATTAAATCAAATATTTTTTGTATGTCATATTTTCTCTTTCCTTCCCCACATAATTTTGGAAAATCCCAATGAACTCCACTTAGTTCGGGTTACTTGTTACTTGGACGCAACTGTCATACATCTACGAGTATACATTTTTTTCGTAAATTATAGATGCATTAGTTATGGGCATATAAGATTGTGAAAAATTCTATATATTCTACTTTTACCGCAAAGTTCGTTATATTGTATTTGAGATCAGTACAAATATTTCATTCACACCTCTTCATAACATTTAAGAACAAACATAACAATTTACTTTATTTTAAGCAATCTGACTACAAAACAAAATGATTAAGGTTTCCGAAAGGTTAAATTAAAAAAGTGTTATTTTATGCGCGTCCATTGGCTTAAATCTCCACCTCCTGCTTTTGTTATTGCATCATATATTGTTAAGCTTTCACCAGGTGAAATTCCGTAACCAATATGTAGACCATAAGGGTTGGATGGAGTTTTACAATCCATAGTGCTGTCCTTCCTTAGAACAGTATCCACTTCGACGGATGAAAAGAATGCTACAGACATTGGTAAATCTGAAAGTCCAAGACGTGACGAACAAAACGAGCGCGTTAACAGATTTGTTATATGTAGAGCAAGCGCCGTTTTATAGGCCAACTCTTCTTTCACTAAGTATCGCACTTCATCGTGAAAACTTAAACTGAAACGAACTTGTGCCCCCATAAGCCAACGCATACATACTAACATAAGATGTAAAAAATCGACAGCACCACTTTGCACCACCCAATTTATACGTGTTGGAAGAAAGCGATTTTCATTTCCACTATTTACTTCCAGTGCTCGACTGAGTCGGCAATTCAAGAAAGGCGTTTTCGGACAATTACTAGAAGCAATCTCTTCTAATCTGTTGAACATCGCACTTTCTGTACCACCCACCCATTTAGGGTTCTTAAACATTTCCTTAACCCCGCGATTGGAAGATGAAGCCAGCTTTAGTGCTTCGTAACCAGAGTAACTAAAAAAAAAGGTAAAAGCTTTTAATAAAATTAATAACAAAACAACACACTAAACGACTTACCTTCTATCTTCATAATTATCCACGAATTCTTCGCGCAAATTATAAACTCGTTTACCTTTCGTAATCGCAAACATTTTTTGCGACTTAACTCGCGCTTCTGTATCTGACAATGTTGGATTAAATTGCTTTAGCAGACCTTCGGCAAAATTTTGACCCGCTCCATAAATCCGTGCGTAATTGATAACTTTGGCATGATCTCTGGATATACCCACAGCTTTTGCGGTTATAGAATGCATATCAGTACCATTTGATTTCGAGCCACTGATTGTCATCCATCCCAAAGGGGTGGCTCCATGAATACCACAAGCGTAGGCATCGCCAAGAACTGAAGCAATCCATAATTCTTGAGAATCAACATCTGCGCCAACTATGCGATAACCTGTTGGTGCTTGTACCATAGAACGTAGTTCAGAACCGATCCGTTCACGTTGCGAATTTGAAGCTGTCATCCAAGTTGGCTCCATTGCTCTGCGTGTCAATGTACCACAAGTAACAACTTGCGGGCAAATTGCGCCGTATTCCGTTATATCGTCAATACTTGCATTATTTCTTAAACTGTTCGGTAACTCGTCTTTACTTAACCACACAACCATTTGCCCCATGATACGATCTCGATTATTACGCCAATAGGACATCATCCGAGCAATATCAATAACACGTTTCGCCGAACCTTCTACGGCATCTCCGCTACTTAAGATATTTTCAGAAAATTTGTTTAAAAAATCCTTCGATAAAGGATTACCCACACGAAAAGAGTTACCGTTCTTATGTGGTAATTTTAGGAAAAAACAACATCCTTCTAAAATTTGTTTACACCAAACTCCTGATCCTTTATAAAGACCGTTTGTGTGGTCTTTCTTTTGTTGTTTTTTATAATATTCCTTTTTTCCCAATTCATAGTCGAGGTCCTGATCCAGCGTGCCCATGTTATAACCAAACTCCTGGACTTCTAGAGTATCCGACGCAAGAGATTTAGGTACTGGACACCATTCTGTAAGATTTATAATTGGTATACGGTATGGATTAGAACCAGCATCCGAATCTACAGGTGGGTATGGTTGTGTGCGAAATGGTACAAGGAAACCCCACCCATGTTCCCTTATATAATGTAATGGATATCCTTCCCAACATAATGAAAGTAATTTGGGTGCTATTTGCATTCCGGTTCCTATTTCAGTGGCACCTGGTGACCAATCAGAATTATTCGTTGTATTATTCTTCGGAACTTTTTTGCACAGTTTTCGATACCACGCTGGGTAGCCAGGTAACAGTGGACGTCGCGCCGGCAAAAGTGACTTCATATCATACAAATATTGAAATTTTCTTTGTAATTGAAGCTCTTCTTGTGTTAGATTGCCTTGCTCTACATTTAATAATTTTGGTTGCTCCTTCTTTAAGGGTTTCGTCTTTTTTAATTTAATTTCTTGGACACTCCAGTCTTCGTCCCAAAGCCATAAATTCTCACGATATGCCTCATTTTTCATTAACCTGCAAGCATTATCAGCACGACGTGAAAGGTGGTTCTTGGCTTCGATGCTTAAGTCTTCATATGCTAAATCCGACTCTTTAATGTACCGCGTCCAATTAGAATTAACAGGCAAATATGCGGAACCCAATTCCAACATACCAGCTAATGTAGCCGGATGGGGAAATCTCTCTAAAAACATAGGATATAGTTTTTTGAATACGTTGAAAGTAGCTTCAACGTCTCTGGCACAATAACCCATCAACTTTTGGAAGTTTACCTTGACTTCAGACAGCGATCCTTCTAGAAAAATGTTTCGTAGCTCCTTCGATAGCGACTCTCCTCCACAGTACAACCGATGAACATCAACTAAACTATTAAGTGAACTCTGGGCTTGCCATTCCTCATCTTCAGTATCGGTTTCTTTACGAGATTTCAAAAGTGCTCTCTGATAACTGGTTATACCACTTACGCTTATATGCAAAGACATTGTGTCTACAAATCGTACTCCCGTATCTTCAATTAGATATTGTTCTCGTAACCTAGCTCTATCGTACGAAACATTATGACCAACAATTATTTTCGGTCCTTTCGTACCCAATGAAATAAGATCATTTAAATGGTAACGTTTTGAAGCCAATGGATATTCATTTGATTTACTACATGTACTTTCGTCCACGAAATGAGGACTTATCCAAGAGTACCAATTATGTACACTTACCGCCGTAGCTAATGTGGGCGCAGCACCTTCACATACACACACTTCGACATCAAAGACTAACGCATTCTCAAGTGGTACACTAATAGATTTTCCCTCTCCTGTAACTGAATCATAAATGGTCCAGCCGCTATTGAAATTCCATTTTGGTGGACGTATTGGCAATTTTTTACACGTGACTAAGGAATTAAGTAATTTCTCGTAAGGATCTACTTGTTCTTTAGCTATATTGTAAAAATGTTCTTCGATATCTTTGCCTTGAAGTTTTGGTAGCTTTAGTTTCACATCTGGCAAATGGTTCGTGCTATTTACATTAATGCCATGCTTTTTTAAATCGGCTATATAATTCTCCGCTTTCTCAGTCCCTGTGTTTGTGGTTGTAGAAAATATTTGGCTATGCAAACTTCTAGAAATCATTTGCACTTTGACAACATTCTCAGCAAAATCGTTATTTGTATCTGGTTGTGCTGGTTCCCGTATTCGAATTTTTTCACTGGCTTGGCGATCAATGGAGGCAAGTGACTTCACTTTATCTTTGCTCTTAGCTTTACCCAAAACGTCATTTCGCCCAAAAATTTTTACAGTGCTATGAGGATAAACTTCATTAATTTTGGTAGAATAACAACGTAGAAATTTCATTTTCTTGGCAAATTGAAATCATTAATTTTTTCAATGTTTTAATATATAAACACCGCGGTAAATGATAAAGGAATAAATAAAAACATTGCTCATTCTTAAAAAAGTGTAAAGAACCAACTTTAATCGATTTTAGTTGAACGTTATCGGAAGTAGCTAGTTAGAAGGAGAATACCAAATTACAACACTGTACGAATGATTTATTTTTTATGATAAATGAAAAAAAAAAAAAAATTTTCAAAACAAAAACACAAAATTTTTTAAAATTTGTTTTTTTTTTGTAATTATATACATATTTCCGAATTTGAAAACTTCGGAAGCTTAAACTTCAAATTAATACAATTGTCATATATAAAAAATTGAATAAAGTATTATATGATTCATATGATATGATATAAAGTATTATATGAAGATATGAAGGTATATTTTATTCGTTATTATTTTTCCAAATTTGAGTGACATACATATCTTTATAAGCAATATGTCAGAAATCGTCGGCGATAAACTAAATTTAATCGATAAGTTACAATCAAGCAAGTGCAAATATCATATGTTTCATAACATAACTTCTATTTCTTTAAAGGGAATTTGTTTAAAATTCATAAATGGCGCAAAGTAGATTAGAAAAAATTGGAACTCTATTCTCAAGGTTCGAATTAAATGTTGGTAGTGATTGGTTTTTGATTGTGTTTTATAAATAAAAATGTTTTTCAGGGTAAATGGCCTAATAAAAGCCAGTGCCATGAAATATGAAGATCGACCCATTTGGTTTGATTTGTATACAGCTTTTCCACCAAAACTGGAACCACGTTTTGATCGTCCTGCCCCCGATACAAAAATAAAAAGTATATTTTATTCAGAAGATGTGATAAGAGCGTAAGTTCATTAAATTAACTTGAATAGCTATTTTAGTATAGTTCATTCCAGGAAATTTCATAAAGCGGAAAGACAAAACGAAACTATGAATTTATTGGATACAAGGAGAACTCAAACACAAAATTTTATTCAGATTTATCAAAATTTAAAAAAACAAAATCCTCTAGATGAAGAAAAGCTGTATGAGACAGCTGTTGAATTGTTAGCAGAGCAATCTAGAAACGCTCGTTCTCAACAGAGCTCAGAAACCACCGATGAGATCAAAACCACACTATACAGTGATTTTGCAGAAAGCTTAGGTAAAGACGGACGTAGCAAATCTGGTGCAAATGTAGACATTCAAAAACTATTCAGTGAATAAAACAATGATTTCTGAAAGATAGTTTTTTAGTAAAAAATTGTTTGTATTGTTCTTATACAGCTAAGGCATCGTTTTGTGTCTCGTGACTCAGCTGTGTCTGGAGATTAGACAATTTATTTTTTAAAACCTGTACTCCCATTATAACTATATTTTCAGGTTTAAGTGCACCGGAAGACTCTACATTATAGAAGAATTTATTCGGTTTCGCTTCCCAATTATAAGGAGCTTCATATTGATCATCCTCTAATTCGGTGTGTTCACTTTTCGGCCACTCATCCGGTTTAGGATACAATGTATGACGCATAGAATTATCTGGATCGTATTCAAAGCAAACGCCTGCAGTTGGATTCCATTTAGCATGCTCCTTTCCAAATCCTTTCTTTGCATAAGCTCTCAATTTCAATTCTTGACCACGTCGTAATTTTATTATCAAAATTTCATCCGTGCTTTCACCATATTCATTGTCTTCTTCATTTACATGACGCGATGTTACGGGCAATACTTTCGGGTTACTCGACTTTAGATCAGCAGTTGTAACATGACGAGTCTGCTCTTCAGTACACTTGACGTCAAGTGTAAATTCCACACTGCATTCCGGACAAAAATCCAAGCAAATGCAATCGCGTGTGTATTGAAGTCGTTCAACTACTTCATCAGATATCAAGGGAATAAGTCCAATGCGATGTGCAAGAAATTCATCAGATAATACTGTAGAGTTAGCTTCAAGCTGTACCCAATCGATAGCAAGTGTTGGTGTCTCCGCAATAAAAACACGACGCAAACTGTTTGCTACACTCAGTTCGGTATCCTCTAAAACGAATTTTACGTTATCGTCTGTTAGCTCAGTTATTTGTACAGACGGTTGATTAGCGTACGGCATTTTGACTATACATATGATGAATATAACCACATGAAAAGAAAAGCTATAATCCGTGATATTTATGATTTTTCTCTGCTGTAGTGTTGTGAAAGCGTTTGTCAAGGAAACAGTTGTCATCGTTTTATATTCAATGGATGTGTAATTGTACCGATTATTAATCGATTATGTTAGCAAAATATATAGTTATCTGAATTTTCGAAACACTGTAGTGTTCAGGGATTCAGTACGTTATTTAAGTTGTATTAATTTTTATAAATAATTAATTTTAAATGTAGACGAATTATTGGGCTGAGTTAAGTAAATATTGGGATAATTCCTGAAACTGGTATATTCAACAATTTATAAATTTTTTGTTAGAGAAAATACATTTTGTTTTTAGAAGTATTTATTGATTCACAGGATTATAAAACGAGAAAAACAATCGCTGTTTCGATAAATTTATATTACAAAAGCAACGATAAAAGTAAACAATAAATGGAGACCCAATTACCTCAAAATAACTTAATCAAGCATATTATTTATGTAATATAAATATTCTGGGCAAGTTTTATAACAGGCGAAATGCAGCGGATTTTACAGAAAACTTGTAACTATTGCACAGTTTTAAAGGAAGTGAGTAAAAAATTTAAATTTGCCAAACCGATAGAAAACAAGTTGGAATTTAAGGAACTAAAATATCCTTCGAAAGTTCCAAGTAAACCTATAAAACAAAGTTTTCCAACAGGTAAAAAGCCTTTAATAGATACCGCAACCATACAACTCCTTGAGCGTCTCGCTTTAGTGAATTTGGAAAATAAGGAAGCTTTAACTACATTAGAAAACAGTATAGAATTTGCGGAAAAAATTTTACACATTGATACAACCAACGTATTGCCACTGTACACAGTCTTGGAAGATCAAAACTTATATTTACGCGAAGATTCTGTAACAGAAGGTAACTGCAGAGAAGATATCTTACGTGGGGCAAAAGTCACTGAGGAGGACTATTTTGTTTCCCCACCCGGCAATATTCCACTACAACAAAAAGATAAAGATTTTACTGATAATTAAAATCGGCTAATATGAAGCAGTTGAAAAAAGTTATTAATATTTTACATTCTTCTCGTTATTTAAGTGTTTCTATTGACGGTAATAGATTCATAAACAACTACAAGCTGTTAGTAAATGGTGTTAAATATAGTAAACAACTTTTAATACATTGGCGCAGGACACATTCACTAGATAAGGAAATACCCAATAACTACATGGATATTGATGGAGACGATTCCTCAGTTGACACTAGAAATAGATTAAATTTTATATTTTCGAAACAATTTCATTTCGGCATTAAGCATTTATGTATTAATTCGACAAAGCAGCAATATCCTGCAATTTTGAAAACGGTGCAAAAAGTACCTGCTAACAATTTAAATTTAAATCGAGCTGCAAGTCATATGGATGTGTCTACTACTAAAAATCGTATATACTTAATCACAGATTATTTAACTCATCCGGCCAAAGGTATTAGTGACTTTTTTAAATCTCAACGCGAGTGCAAAATCTGGTGGATGCGATTTAGTACAGATCCTAGCAAATATTATTTAGATCCATATAAATTTAATGACAATTCGGAAGCTGGTTTTCCTTCCGGCACCCAATCGATTACAATTAAATCAAAATTACCATATGTAACACTGGATGTCGAGTCCATAACATTTGTGCCTCTATCAAAACAAAATCTGGACGAAAGCTTAATTGATTATTTGGCGAATAGTATGTGTGGTCGAGATAACATACCCGCCGTTATACGTTCAGTTATTGATCTAGAAGCAGCAACAACTGGTAAGAAGTTAATAATTTTGTATAACTAAAGTTATGCAAATATGTTTTGCTTACATTAATACTTGCAGCCATTCTTTTCGATAGTGTGGATAACGATCGTGAAAGCACTTTGATGCTCAACAGAAAATTAGCTCCTTATCAATGTATTGTAGCTTGCTATCATCAAGGTAAAACTATTTTGTATTTATAGTTATTTAATTTTACTAAATGTTATGTTTTAAGGCAAAAAATTGAACGACTTAGAAGATCTTTGTTTACATATAAATTACGTGCTAACTCGGTCCGGCCTACGTTTAATGCAAGAAAATATGATTTTTACGGAATCTTCCAGTAAATTGGATGAGCAACTTAATAAATGTGATAGCCTAGGAATACCATACGCAGTGATCATCGACGAAAGTACTCTTCTGAATGGATTATTGAAACTGCGTAGTCGTGATACCACCTTAGAGGAAACAATACACATTAGTGATTTGCCAGACTATTTATTACAAATATTTTCAACATAAATTAGCAAAGATAAAACAAGTTATATAAATACGCTAAATAAATAATAATAAATCAATTGAAATCGCTCAAGTACTGGCGCACATTAAACCCCACTACTTGGCTTATGCATATAACAAAATCGAGTCCAACCGTACACTGCAAACGCGATGTACCATCCATTACATTTTCCCCCGAAACAAAACTAAGTAGTTTAAGATTGACTAATGTTGAAATTTGTGAGAGCAAGTTACAAGTTAATCCAACTTTCTCCTCAAGAATAGCATAAAATATGGCTAAAAGGCGGTCAACGCTGAAGGATTTTGGACCAATGTAAGTATTCATTTTTTCGGTTACCTGGTAATAGAAAATGTTTAGTTCAAAATTACAAAGTAACTTTCTAAGCGGATTTTTTTTGTACTCACTTTGGCATTAGCGTTAACTTTTTGTAATCGTTTTCGTCGTTTACCATGGTTTTTTACAAACAAGCGCTTGTCTTCTTTTGAGGAATTATAACTCGCGATAAACGCTGCTATTAACAAATACTTGGCATAGTATGGAAGTTCCAGAGATTGTGCGACCTTTAAGATCTCTTTATCATTGTTTTCTGTTGGTGTCTAAAGATTTCTTTTATATTATGTAATTACATTTAGCAAATGTTATTTTAACGTATTACCTCTAGTTGACTACTACGTATATATACTTGAGTTAGAGCTATTCGAAGTTGACCAGCAATACAACGCCATAGACGTGAAACATCCGACATGTTAACCGTACCATCTAATATAGGTTCCATATAGAATGTAAAACATTTTCGTGCAGTAATCTTAAGTTCCGAAAGATCGCGGCATGCTTTATAAAATACTCCCAAAAATAGATTCAAATAATTGTTGAAAAACTCTCTCGTTATTGTATTAACTATTTCAGTTTTTGTTGATAGATTTTCTGGTTTCTTGCTAAAAAGAACAGCAACCATAAGTTTTTGTGCGTTTTTCATGTCAGAGCTCAATATTTCCAGTGTCTCAGATTTTGTGTACTGAGTAAAGTATAACGTAATAGGGTCATCAATACTAGTTTTACAGTAAAATTTTTCCAATGGAAGTTGCGATATTAATATAACACAAATGTTCAGACCACTGAGTTGTTGCAAACGTAATAAAGATGGCAACACATTCACATCCATATCTCTTAGTCTCTCCGCATTGTCTAAAACAATTATATACTGAGCTTTTGTCTGTGACTGTAAATAGCCCAATTGTTTCACAAAGTCCTTCAGATTTTCTATCTTAATATCAGCTGTACTCTTATTGCTTATATATTCCAAAATATTTTCAAATATAATTCTTGCAGTATAATTTTCTACACAATTGACGAATGCAACGTTTAATTTGTTTTTATTCCGCCGTGCGGTTTCATTAAGGAAATTTGTAAGTAATGTAGTCTTCCCTGTACCCGTATGACCATAAATATGAATTGCAGCCGGAAGCATTTCTTCACAATATCCAATCAAACTCATAAGGGCCTTCAGCACTTTTTTCCGACAGGGGAATCTTTCGCTCATTTTATTGAATACTTCCATTTCTTTTATGAGTATTAAAATGTGAGTTTATATATTTATTTCTGCCTTTGAAAAGATTTCATAATATATATATGAACTACTGTAGTTTTTAAAAGCGCGCACTTAGTAATGGAAATAAACAATCGAATATGACAATTGAGGAGTGTAACGAATGGTAAAGTCGACTAATAGGAACAAAATTATTTATATCGTCGTTTATTAGATATTTTGTTGCGGCTAAGAGAGGGGAGAATATTGAAATTGTATGATTGTACATTTGATTGTAATATTACATAGTTAGTAAAATAAAATGGTATCTTAAATTAAAGCCAAAGAGCCTTGTAAAATTAATCAACTAAGATTTTAATTAATATTTGTAGTTGTGTTTGACAAACTTAATGATTTTTACACTTACATTACTTCTATCACCTTTATGGATCAATGAATACTAATGTTTGTAAACATGGAATCGAATAAAGTAATAACTATTTTAGTCCACCAATTATGGGACATATTAGTCCTATTCAATTAGTTAGTCATATTAGTCATGCTCAATTATTATTCATATTCAATTTTATGACATATTCTCAATTATAAAATTTAGTTGCTTCGAACTGAGAATTTAATCAATAAAAAATGTATAATGGATATATATTATTTTATGTTTGGTGCCTAAAATTCTGCCTCATTTGCATGTAACAAGATTCATTTTATTCGACTTTTACTAAATTTTACGTATATAAGTCACTCTGTCACATAACTTGCGATATTCTGTCATTTATCGTTTATCGATTTTATTTGTAGTTGTATTGACAATCTTTGATGACGTTTATTTTTCTTGAAAGGACTGCGGACATCGTTTGGTGATTTTTCTTTGATTACACATATGTAGTTTCAGTATATTTTGTAATCGTTGCCATCGGTATTTATAATTAAATTGCAAAATGATGTGTTTTAATTAGTGAAAAAGAAAATACTACCTGCTAAGCACTTGTGTGTTGTAAGGGTGTGTGTGATAGCTAAACTTATCGGCCATCAACAAATTTTATCTTAATGTGAAGGAGTTTGACAATATGCAAAGTTTCTCCTCAAAAGCTAAAGAAATGTTTATCGTGCGCGCTTTAGAGAAAATTTTAGCGGATAAGGACATTCGGCGTTCGCATCATTCGCAACTGAAGAAGTCTTGCGATTCAGCACTCGAACAAATTAAAAATGAACTTATCAATGCAGGTCAAATCGCTGAAGGTAATGAATTGCCATGTGCAGCATTACCCTTACCAAAAAACGACGCTGCCAGTATTATTAATGCAGAAACATATTTTTTGCCCTTTGAACTGGCATGTAAAAGTCGTTCGCCACGAATTGTTGTGACGGCGCTTGATTGCCTGCAAAAGCTCATAGCATATGGGCATTTGACTGGTGCTATACAGGACTCTGCTAACCCTGGACATTTACTTATTGATCGTATTGTCAATACTATATGCGGTTGCTTCAATGGGCCACAGACCGATGAAGGAGTTCAATTGCAAATTATTAAAGCGTTACTTACAGTTGTTACATCACAGCATGTTGAAATACATGAAGGCACTGTTTTGCAGGCCGTTCGTACTTGCTACGACATATATTTGTCGAGCAAGAATCTAGTCAACCAGACAACAGCACGTGCAACACTCACTCAGATGCTTAACGTAATTTTCGCCCGTATGGAGAATCAAGAATTCGAGTTGAACACAAGTACACATGTGGAAAATTCTATTAAGAACAATTCAACAACAGATATTGGAGCGCAATCACCAATCGTAGAAAGAGCAGAAAATAGTAACGGTAGCAAAACCGAATTGTCATTAGAAGATATTGCTGCATCCGTTTTGGATGATGTTCTAAATAGTAAGTTATCTTTTCTTGTAATATTTCATATAGCTAAATAACTTTCATATACATTTTGTCTATAAAGATGCCTTTGAGCAAGCATTGAAAGAAGTGTCCAATTGTGCCACCGAAGAAACGATCACTAACTCTTCTTTTGGGTCAGTGGAAGGCATGGATAGTACAATCAATTCCGAAGAAAATGCAGAAAATCAAAATGAAAGCGATGCTGTTGTCACTGCGAAATTCACACATATTTTACAAAAAGATGCCTTTCTCGTATTTCGTGCACTATGTAAATTAAGCATGAAACCACTACCAGAAGGACATCCTGATCCAAAATCACACGAATTACGTTCAAAAGTCTTGTCGTTACACTTATTATTATCCATATTACAAAATGCTGGACCCGTTTTCCGCTCCAATGAAATGTTTATCATGGCTATCAAGCAGTATCTGTGTGTAGCTCTTTCGAAAAATGGTGTTAGCTTGGTGCCCGAAGTGTTTGAGTTGTCGCTTTCTATATTCGTAGCGCTACTCTCTAACTTCAAAGTGCATCTTAAAAAGCAAATTGAAGTATTTTTCAAAGAGATTTTTCTCAATATATTAGAAGCAAACTCCAGTTCCTTTGAACACAAATGGATGGTAATTCAAGCATTGACACGTATATGTGCTGATGCACAATCTGTAGTTGACATTTACGTTAACTATGATTGTGACTTTTCGGCTGCAAACTTATTTGAACGTCTCGTTAATGATCTGTCGAAAATAGCACAAGGTCGACAAGCAGTGGAATTAGGTGCAAATCCCCTGCAAGAGAAATCCATGCGTAAACGTGGATTAGAATGTTTAGTTTCAATTTTAAAATGTATGGTCGAGTGGAGTCAAGATTTATATGTAAATCCGAACTTGTCAACAATGAATCCACAAGAAGCTGTAAACACACATGCCATGCATAAAACAAGCATAGATATGTCACATAAACATAACCAAATGGATAATACCGATTCGATTTCACAGACCAACAACTCTACACGTTCGGCCTATGGTGGTTCCAGCCATAGTATAAACTCATTTGGTAGCGTGAAGAACACAGAGGTACTTGATTTACCCGAAGCTTTAGAAGAACGAAAAATGCGTAAAGAAGTAATGGAAACGGGCATTGAATTGTTTAATAGGAAACCTAAAAAGGGTGTGCAGTTCCTGCAGGAGAAGCAACTTTTAGGCACAAAATTGGTTGATATTGCCAAGTGGCTGCATGAAGACGAACGTTTGGATAAAACAGTTATCGGTAATTATTTGGGCGAGAATGACGATCATTCTAAAGACGTTATGTGCGCTTACATTGACGCTTTCGACTTTCGTAAGCTTGAGGTTGTCGCTGCACTGCGTCTTTTACTCGAAGAATTCCGTTTGCCTGGCGAGGCGCAGAAAATTGATCGTTTGATGGAAAAGTTTGCAAGTCGTTATTGCGAATGCAATCCTAACAATCAATTGTTCCAAAGTGCCGATACGGTTTATGTGCTAGCCTTTTCTATAATTATGTTAACGACAGACTTGCATTCACCACAAGTTAAAAATAAAATGACCAAAGAGCAGTATATAAAAATGAATCGTGGTATTAGTGACAGCAAAGATGATTTACCCGAAGAGTATTTATCGTCAATTTATGATGAAATCGCTGGACACGAGATAAAAATGAAAAATACCATTATCAACAAGCCGGGTAAACAGATTATAGTTAATGAAAAGCGTCGTAAACTTTTGTGGAATATGGAAATGGAGGCGATTTCGGCGACAGCCAAGAATTTAATGGAATCGGTATCACATGTAAAGTCACCGTTTACTTCGGCCAAGCATTTGGAACACGTGCGACCAATGTTCAAAATGGCTTGGACGCCCTTTCTGGCTGCATTTTCGGTTGGACTACAAGATTGTGATGATCCAGAAATTGCATGCCTCTGCTTAGATGGTATACGCTGTGCGATACGCATTGCATGTATCTTTCATATGTCCTTGGAACGTGATGCTTATGTACAAGCACTGGCACGTTTTACACTACTCACTGCGAATTCGCCGATTAATGAGATGAAGGCCAAAAATATTGATACGATAAAAACACTAATCATGGTTGCACACACGGACGGCAACTATCTTGGGTCCAGCTGGCTTGATATCGTCAAGTGTATCAGTCAATTAGAGTTGGCGCAATTGATCGGTACCGGCGTGCGTCCACAATTTCTGTCTGGTGCACAAACAACGTTGAGAGATAGCTTAAATCAGAGTGTTAAAGAGCATATCGGGGAGACTAGCAGTCAAAGTGTTGTAGTGGCAGTTGATCGTATATTTACAGGTTCCATAAGATTGGATGGTGACGCCATAGTGGACTTCGTCAAAGCACTTTGTCAGGTTAGTGAAATGGGAAATTTTTCCAAAACAAAGCAACAATTATGTAAAACATTTATTGTTTTTGTTTCTTAACAGGTCTCCGTTGACGAATTGCAGAATGTGCAGCCTCGTATGTTTTCGCTTCAAAAGATTGTGGAAATTTCCTACTACAATATGGAGCGTATACGTTTGCAATGGTCACGGATTTGGCAAGTGTTGGGCGAACATTTCAATACCGTAGGTTGTAATAACAATGAGGAAATTGCATTTTTCGCCTTGGACTCACTGCGTCAATTGTCCATGAAGTTCATGGAGAAGGGCGAATTCGCAAACTTTCGCTTCCAAAAGGATTTCCTACGACCTTTCGAGCATATTATGAAAAAAAATCAATCGCCAGCTATTCGCGATATGGTTGTGCGCTGTATTGCACAAATGGTCAATTCACAGGCGCATAATATAAAATCTGGTTGGAAGAATATATTTTCCATATTCCATTTAGCAGCTAGTGACAATGAGGAGGCTATAGTTGAGTTGGCATTTCAGACAACTGGCAAAATCATCGGCGGACTCTACCAAAAGCAATTCGCCGTAATGGTGGACTCATTTCAAGATGCGGTAAAATGTCTTTCGGAGTTCGCTTGCAATGCACGTTTTCCGGATACTAGTATGGAGGCCATACGCCTTGTGCGTACGTGTGCGCTTTGTGTTCATGATGCACCGCAATTATTCGCTGAACATGCTGGCATGGAGAATGACATCTCTGTAGCTGAAGAGGATCGTGTTTGGGTTCGCGGCTGGTTTCCAATGCTTTTCTCGTTATCCTGTGTGGTAAATCGTTGTAAGCTAGATGTGCGTACACGCGGGCTAACGGTGTTATTCGAAATTGTTAAAACACATGGTGATAGTTTTAAGCCTAATTGGTGGAAAGATTTATTCAATATTATTTTTCGCATATTCGACAATATGAAATTGCCCGAACACGTGACCGAAAAATCCGAATGGATGACAACTACCTGCAATCATGCGCTATATGCAATTATCGATGTGTTCACACAATATTTTGATGTTTTGGGTTATCTGTTATTGGAGGATCTCTTTGCCCAGCTACATTGGTGTGTACAGCAAAGCAATGAGCAATTGGCTCGTTCCGGTACAAATTGTTTAGAAAATTTAGTTATATCGAATGGTTTTAAATTTAATGAAACGACCTGGGATAAGACTTGCCAATGCATATTGGACATATTTAATGCTACATTGCCAACAGAATTGTTAACTTGGCATCCGAACGCTCAACAAAAGCAAATACAGACAGTGGATCAACAGAAGGCAACATTTGTAGCGCAGAATTCTCACGATAAGAGCAATCATCTACATCATGGCTCAATTAATCGCACCCAATCACAACATTCCCTTTATAGTACGAATATACTGGACGATGAAGCGGTGAGCACATCTCAAGGCTATCATCCCAATTCGCATATTATGCTGCACAATTCACAATTCGAGAATCTTCACATTAAGTGTGTGGTGCAATTGGAACTCATTCAAACCATGGACAATATAGTATTCTTTCCGGCAACGTCACGCAAAGAAGACGCCGAGACACTCGCACAAGCTGTGGCGGATTTGGCCGGCAGCAATGCGGCGCAAAATGTTTTGGAATGCCAAAGAGAGGAGCAAGGTATGTACAGTTATCTGCACACTCGACAATTACTGATACTAGCCGATTGCCTAATGCAATCGCATCGCTTTGCGAAGCGTTTCAATTCGGATCAAGAGCAACGTAATATTTTGTGGCGTGCAGGTTTCAAAGGTTCCATCAAGCCGAATCTTCTTAAGCAGGAGACTGCCTCGCTGGCTTGTGTGCTGCGTATATTTTTCAAAATGTATGGCGATGAGAATCGTCGCAGCGATTGGCCGGGCATCGAACATGAGTTGATACAGGTCTGCAAGGAGGCACTTACATATTTCCACAGCCTACAAAGTGAGGCGCATCGTGATGCATGGACTTCGCTGTTGCTGTTAATACTTACGCGTTTGATGAAAATGTCTGATGCAAGGGTATGTATATTGGAAAATCCTTTCAGTTCTAGTTATTTGCGTAGTAGATATTTATAATTATGTGATTTCAATGTTTTTGACAGTCGAAATTAAAGAGTACCTCAACTGCATTTTCTTAGTACGTGATAGATACTACATGTTGTTATTGTTTTAATGGCAGAAATCTACCTCAGGAAATTTTGTAGAATGTTACCGATTTGATGGTTCTTTGCGCGGTTTGTACTGTTCACGTAGACTCGACTGTCGCACTATCACTACGATCGAAACTGATAGAATGCAGCTTAAGAAGCATCCATCCTGTAGAAATATTACAATAGCACAACGATAAAAAAGCATAGCGAACTACTCTGAAGGCTTTCGTAAACTCGTGCTTTAAGTCTACCTTGAGCGTCAAGGACGACTCCTAATCGACTTCCTCATCATTTACTACTAAATCTAACACAACGCGGCTTCCTACAAACAGATACCTTATATCATTCACAAATAATCAAGCAACCCTCTCACCATTTTTCTTTAGTCGTTGAAACAACTGCTAAATAAAAGCCAATCAATGCGAAACCTTCGAATCTTCTCATAAAATTCAAGAGGCATTGTGTAGTGCCTCAAAACCTTAGATTCTGTATTTATCAGCATCAGGATGCACTCCGCAATTAGGTGAAGAAGAACACATGGAGATCATTTCAATATTCCCAAAATAGTGATGTGCTTGTTGTTGCGGCAGCATAAAAGAATTCCATAAATAGTTTTAAAGGAATGCAGACCTGTCTTTCAAAAACAATGCGATTTTAGTCAATTCATATTATCTACAGTAACTAAATTTATACTTATAATAATTCTTATTTATTTCAGTTTGCAACGCATGTTTCCAATTATTACACGCTGCTATGTGAAATGATGTGCTTTGATCTGAAACCCGAACTAAGAAGTGTCCTTAGACGAGTCTATATGCGAATCGGCCCAGTATTTAATATAGTGAGCCTTAACATAAGAATCTAATTAATTTATATATATATATATATATATATATTAAAACTATATCCTTTCCGAGTTTTCTTATCTTTATTGTAAACAAAAATCGTAAATATACGAACTTAAATACATATATATATGCAATTATAAAATTTTGTAATAGTGGAATTCACCTTTGTGGCTTTTGATGTTGTAGAATGTAGAATGTAAATACCAAATAAAATATAAAAAGTTTAGAGAAACTATTTAGTAGTTAATTTATGTTTTATTATTTTAAACTAATCAGAAAACTAATATAAAAGGTCGCAAAAACCATAAAATTTGTGTTGTTGTTAATTTCAATATCTATTGTATTTGAAATTTAGTATTTTAACATTTTGTTTTAGTTTGTAAACCTTTTTTTTACTTTTGCTATACATCCGGTGAAGAAGCAAATTATTTTTGTTTATATAAGTAAGTAAGTTACTGGCGATATACGAATAAACTTATATGCAATTAAGTAATATGCGTACATACCTACATACTACATATATTGTATATATATGTATATGTATAAACACTTAACTAAGCATATGCAATTATTATCTTAAACCTGTTGTATAAAATATTAAAATCGACTTGAAATATTTCGCACATTCCATTTTGCTGAATTTGTTAGATTCTAATATGGACGTTATTTGAAAAAAGCAGCAAAGTGTGCTTTTAAGATTTTGTTGGTTTTCGATGAAGACAGGAATACAATTATATATATTATAATATATAACTTTGTTTATCAGCGCATGGGAATAATTTTTTGAGTCCATGAATCACTGATGGAATTAAAAACTGCACGGATTAATTGCTGTGAATATAAGCGAACGGAATGCCGGCCGACTGGAATTCTATATTAATTTTTATACTCTCGGAAGATGTTGCTACAGAGTATATTAGTTTTGTTCACCTAATGGTTGTTTGTAACACCTAGAACTAATCGAGTTAGATATAGACATATATATTTATAAATGATAAGGATGAAAAGACGAATTGAAATCCGAGTGACTGGCTGTCCATCCATCCGTCCGTGCAAGCGATAACTTGAGTAAAAATTAAGATATTTTGATGAATCTTGGTACACGTGTTCTTTGTCGCCGAAGGACGGTTGGTATTGCAGATGGGCGGAATTGTACACTTGCCAACCCCACAAAATGCCATTAATCGAAAACAGATAAAGTACTATAACTACGCAGTAAATTAAGATATAAACGTGTTATTTGGTATATGGTGTTTGGGGGTCCTAGTAGGGCGGGGCATTTGTGGGCTAAAATTTTTGTAAAAATGGACATGGCCCCACCCATCTATAGTTTTAATATATATATTTCGGAAACCGTTAAAGCTATATCAATCAAACTAGCTCCAACTAAGTTTCTCGAGGATCTCCTCATATACTGAGAAAATGAGTAAAATCGGATAATAACCACACCCACCTCCCATGCAAAAGTTATGTTAAAACTACTAAAAGTGCGTTAACTCGTTAAATGAACACGTCAGAAATATTAAATCTTGCTGCAATTATGATACGGAAGGGTTGCTTAGGAATCCGTGTAAAGTTTTTGTGATGGGTGTGGCACCGCCCACTTTTAGGAGAAATCCCATATCTCAAGAACGCCTTAACTGATTTCAACAAAATTTGGTGTATGACAGTATATTTGCATTCTTATGTCACATTGTGAAAATGGACTAAATCTAATATAAACCACGCCTACTTCTCATATAACACAATTTTAAGTTTCATCTGATACTTTCACCAGATACCCAATATAAGGACCTCAGTGCCTCTATCTGACTTATTACTGGTATCGGTAAATCTGTGAGATATTGTAATGAAATTGAAGGATTATCTTTCCATGATAATAGCGTACTTTGTTATCAAAAATGGTGAATATTGGTTAATTACTACCCCTAGCCCCATATACCTAATATAAGGATTTTCAACCTTCGTGTAGACTTTATACCATATATAACGGTCAATATATAACTTATCTCTTTGATATTCGGAGAGCGTCTCTTTCTGATAAGAGTGTGTCCACGTGCTTAAAATGGATAAAATCGGGTAAATACTTCCCATAGCCCCCATATACCTAATATAAGGACTTTATACCATATATTTCGGTCAATTAATAAGGTATCTTAGCAAAATTAGATGAATAATATTGGATATATCACAGTTTAGTGCCGAAAATGTGTAAAATCGGTCAAAGAATTATCCCACCTCCTTTATACTACATATAATGATTTTCGCTATTCTAGCAGGCTTTATGCCGAATATGTCGGTCACTGTGTGAGTTACCTTCACAAAATTGGGTGAAAACATGTTCCCTAATATACTTGAATAATGAAAAGAGTTAATGTGATCAGTGCAGATCTTCCTCTATCCCAAAAATGCCCGATATAAGAGTTCCCGACTTTCCATCTGGTTTTAAACCGTTTATGTTGGTCAACATGTGTGATATTTTAATGAAATTAAGTGGATATGTTTTCGTAAACACAATGTGATTTCGCGCTAAATATGAAAGAAATCGGTCTAGACCATGTAATAAAATGATTTCCTTTTCTCTAATCTAATCTAATATTTTCAATTGAGTCACTGATTTTCACTCACTCACATCAGTCACTCAACAAACAATTGAGTTTATTTTTCATATATCACTTTTGAGTTAATTTTGTAGATTTTAATATAAATACCTCTGACACGAAGCAAAGTATAGCAACGAAAGTACATGAGTCTATGACCTGTAATATAAGTTAATAAGATACCAAATATGATTGCAATCCATTGACAATTTCGTCGAATAATGAATGTTGGATTCTTTCGGGACATTTTTTAATATAAAGTTATGCCAACACCTGAAAGCATATACCCGCCTCTGATCCTTGCACCTTGCGAGAGTATAAAATGTTCGGTTACACCCGAACATAGCTTTCTTACTTGTTTCTCTATTAATTTCATGTCCTCAGCACGATTTTTGTAAAGAGAAATCTATACTATAAATTTGCTTTAATTTCTAAATCATGTATCAATGGGTTTTAAGGAAAATAAACATATACAACTGATGTCTCTTCAGGTGTTCCCCAAAGTAGTGGACCGAATCTGTTGTGCTTATTTATTAATGAAAGATAGATGAATGGAAGATATTCTAAGATATGTGTGTACGTGATACGTGTTCCGACTATATAAAACTTTTTAAATCATATACTTCAATTGATGCAAAGATACTTAAACAATTTAGTTACTAGGTATGCTACAAATGATATTATACTGCATCGGTGTATCCCTCTCCCTGTGTAAGAGTACAACTATAGTCTAGAGTAAGTATTTCATTTTGTTGATTTGGGAGTTATTATGCACCCTAAGCTTAATTTAGTCTTCATGTTAATACAATAGTTAAAGGTTAGTTTTACATCACTAAAATTCTTTTTCCAACTTTGGTGAGCCCATATAGCTCTGTGTTATGGAACCCTAGTTACCATATCCATTCTAATAAATTGGAGATCATTCGAAAACAATTTTTACCCCTTGCCCTAAGAAACAATAGGATGCCGTGCTAATCGTTTAAAACTGTTAAACCTACCTGCACTGCCCACTCGTAGGGAAATGCTTGGCATAATATTCTTAGTAAAACTTCTGAATGAATCAGTTTGTAATTCATTCTCTTGTCTGAAGTTAACTCGTATGCGGATTGCACCCATCGCGTCGGTTTGGAGGGAGGAGGGCAATCGTTGGGTGTATTATTATTATTATCATTTGAAAATAGTTTGTTTTATTTCATTAGTACATTAAGTAAACTAAAAGTATAGGTATCAATATCTATAGCATTTACTTTACTGTATTCGTAGATTTTTAACGGTTTGGCTACGATTAAGTTTGACGCTTGCTTGATCATTTTGCTCATTGTGCTTCCATCTGTTTCCAAATAAACACCAGTCAACAACTCGCAGGATTACATAAAATTCCTAAGGTTTTCCACTGTAACTGCTTAATTTTGTTTAGATTGAAACATTGGAAACTGTGGAAGATGTCCTATCTAAACAGACTGAAGGCTGAGCATTCGCAGTGATAATGTTCTAACATTTCATTATGCTCACTGCATGTTATCTGCATTCTACCGATCTACTTTAGCAAATTTCATATTTTGTCCTATCGGTGAACACGTAAATTTCTCTATCGTATTGTCAGTAACTGTAATTTTGGATCGTTTTTCTCCGTTGTGCAAAAAAGAGGTTGAAAGAAATCTCCATTTACGGGTCACATTGCCTTTCTGGTTCGAGTTCTGTGACGGGATCCAGTATGATGCCGAATTTCAGTGGCCCTGAACAAAAACTTAAGATATTTCTCTGAAACTTGATACAAGTGTTCCTTAGCATTTTGAGCACCCACTAACGTGGTTAATATATGTAGCTCAGAAATGATTTCACATATCTCAGCAAAACTTGATAAGAAATTTCACCTCCTTGTGTTACTTTGTAAAAATAACCGTGCTCATGTAAAGGTATTGTACAAATCTACTAAAAGTGGAAAACCTCGCTAAATAATAACGGTAAAAATATACTGACTTTCTCTTAGAACCATTCGGAAAAGAGCAGAATTGTGCTACTGAATTATTACAGGATTACTTCCCATGTAATGCCATTTTGAATCAGGCTAGTTCTTTTAACAATACCATAGAGTATCCTGATTTGTTGAGAATCCCCCCCAAATATGAGTGAAATCAGGTCTCTCCAGGTTTCCATATATTAATTAAGCCATTGATTCTTTTAATTCGCCAGTGTGTTCCACGTTCGTTTCCACGATAACCTAGCCCATTCTTACATATGCATTTTAACCCGAATTTGATAAATCTCTCAACAATTAACTGGTTTAATATTTAAAAATAAAAAATCTCAGTTCTTGTACCAAGTACTTGACTATATTTAAAAGCCAAGTGTATTAAAGTGCTGCCACTGTGCACGGCAAGTCAATATTTTGATATTCATGCACATACTTACATACAAGTACATAAATATTTGTGAAAATAATTAACAAATCCACATTTTACTGATTATCAGTAACTGACATAATTACGAAATAACGGCTAATTGCTGATAGATGTGCAAATAAACGATTTGCTCGCGTGCTCGTCGCCCTTTCATCCCTAATAAGGAACATCTTCGACGACATCGTTAAGAGGGTGAATAATAAAAAAAACATTTCATTGTATAATATGCGTGCTGATGATTTGCCTCTAAATTTGTGAACAAATTATTAACAATTTGTTTTAGATGTCTTTATTATGAAGTATATGTGCATGTACATGTGTGTATTTATATAGAATGTATTTGTATGTAATGTATGTATGCCATTCGCCATTATGTATTTATTAATTCGCGTGCCTTTTGTTTTGTTTTTTACTTTGCGGGTTTTTCTTGTTGTTTTTTTAGTAATATTTACTTCATATACTCTATTTAGTGCTACTATTATATATAAGTAAAATTTGTTTCCGAATATAAGAAGCATAGAACCTTAGTAGATATGTACATATGTATATCGGTTTAGGAATGAGTACATAAGTAGATTGAATAAACTTTTGAAGAACAAAATATTTTCTGACATTATTATTTAAAAATTTTAAATGCAAAACAAATATTCTATTTACTTCGGCTTCTTTACTGCAAACAAATTTTTTATAAATATTATGCAGTTTAAAAGAAAGAAAGTCAAAACATAAATGATCATGCCAGGCCAAGTCTCGCCGAGTATTGAAATCATCCAAAAATTGCTAATAAAACGCTTGGAATTACAGTGAATTACCAAAGAAAGAAATCTATAAAGAAAGAAATATTATATGAATTTGTGTCCAAACTGGACTATAATGCTTTTAATAGAGAGCAAAGAATAGTTAATTCATGCTTATCTCTCCGGATCACCCACCATAGTATACTGTGTCGCCAGCAATAAGATAATTTTTAGGATTCATGCAATGTCATTCACCTTGCAAAAATCCGTATTACCACTGATGAGCATTAATCTGAAGCAAAAATGGTGATGTGTCGAATAAATAAGTGCTAATCCTACCGCATTATCATCAGGTTCCGAATATTTAGGGCTAAATGGAGACCGCTCGTTCCAACACTACCTTTTTCGAACAACTAGTTTTTTCAATGCAGACATATTTTGGAATGCAGTTGACATTTATCAGAAAAAGTAAAACGGAGCATTTAACAAAATGTGCGTCAAATGGTGTCAGATCTTAAAAACATTTTTGAAGGTTGTCACTTATCGAAAAAAACTTGAAATATTAAAATATGTTTACCAAATATAAGACGTTTAAGAAAACTTTTCGAAAAGCATTCAAGAAGTATTCAAGCCCCCAGATACCGAATATGTAAACCTCAGGAATCCTTGTTGGGCGGGGCATTTGTGGGTAAAAATTTGTAAAAGTGGGTATGGGCCCACCTTCCAATAGGTTTAATATACATATCTCACAAACCAATAAAGCAATATCAATAAAACTTGCTCAGAACAAGGTTGCTCCTTGCTTGTCCTTATATACTAGGAAAATTAGTGAAATCAGATTATAACCACGCCTACTTTCCATATAACAGATTTTTAAATATCATCTGTTCCTATATCAATTATTATATTTATTATCAATTAAGATATTAGAAAATCAGCAAATAACTTTTCAAGCCCCAATATCCAATATATTGACAGTGACAGTGACAGACTCAGTGCCTATGGCTGACTTTATAATGAAAATATCGGTCAGTCTGTGAGATATCTTAATAAACTTCAAGAAGTATCATTTCGTAATAATGTAAGGTTCCTTTGGGTCAAAAATGGGTAATATCGGCTAAATACTTCCCCCAGCCCACACATAAATAAGAAAAGGATTTTCAAACTTCTGGTAGACTGTACACCATAATCTAACGGTGAATATGTGAGTTATCTCTGTGAAATTTTGAGAGCGTTTCTTTCTGATAACAGTATGTCCGTTTGCGTAAAATGTAAAAATGTAACGTAAAACAAGTAAGAAAGGGCTAAATTCGGGTGTAACCGAACATTCTATACTCTCGCAATGTGCAAGGATCAGAAGCGGGGATATGCTTTCAGGTACTGGCATAACTTTATATTAAAAAATGTTGCGGAAGAATTTAACATTCATTATCCGACGAAATTGTCAATGGATTGCAATCATATTTGGTATCTTATTAACTTATGTATATTACAGGCCATAAACTCATGTACTTTCATTGTTATATTTTGCTTCGTGTCAGAGATATTTATATTAAAATCTTCCAAATTAACTCAAAAGTGATATATGTGATATAAACTCAATCAAAGTGGCTTAATTGAAAATATTAGATACATGAGGAAAAAGTAAACCAGAGAAAAGGAAATCATTATATTAGGAATAAGCGGCTTAGACCATGATCTATGTTCGGTTACACCCGAACTTGGCCCTTCCTTACTTGTTTTTGCACGTAATCACTTACTCACACATATATGTATGTACATATATTATGAAACATAAATGTGTGCCAAAAAATTAAATATTATATTTGGAAAATATATATATTATATGTATTATATTTGGAAAATACATATATTATATGTATTATATTTGGAAAATATTTATTATTGTTTAATATAATACTTTTAATATATGTATACTGAGAAAATTACCGCCGAAAGTCAAATTTTCGAAAAACATGATGACAATTATTGCAAAAAACTGAAAAAATTCAAATACCGAAACAAATTGAAAATAGTCTACATAAATTCACATGAATCCAAATAGCGATTTCCAAAGCTGTATACATACATATGTACATATATTCTACATATGTACTATGAAAGAAGACAATTTCCTAAAATTGTTTGGTAAACATGATCTTAAAAAATTAGAAATGGACGAGCGTTCGATGATGCAGAGTATGGACTTCGTGGACACAAGCAACGAAAAAAAATTTTGTTGGCATTAATATTATAATACATAGTACACAATCAGAAAGTATTTTCGAATTAATTAGAAAATACACTTTTTTATGTTGAAATTTATTGCACGCATTTATATTCATTTAGAAGCAAATTTTTGATTTTGAATATCGGCCCAACACCCATTTATTTACATTTTACATTTGCTTATATTACAGTTTACATTTGCATTATATCTTAAAATTATCAAAAATAATATTGAATACCCTAATGTAATATTTCACTTCTTTCCTTTGAGCTTCTTTTTATTTTAGCTGCGAAAATTATGAAATAATATTTGATGAGCTCTGATGATAAATCTAGCGTTACTGTTATCTGCCCATTTCCGTGTGTTTCCTCTGTCACTCAAAATCTGTATGAAATACCTGCAAAATTAATCATTACTTAAACGTTGTTGTAATATTTATAATAATACATATATTTATCTTTAGAAGGTAGGACGAAACTCTTTCGTGGTTTTGTAGAGATATATCGAAATGTGGCTGTGGTGATACCGAAACTATGGAGGATTCCTGTTATGGGGCGGGAAAAGGTCAAACGGAAGGAAAATATATATTGATCAATTTATACACTTTCTTTAGATACATATATATTTACCGTACATATTCCGCCCCTCTATGTTATTCGACAAAAGAAATTTGTTACAGGTTTCAAAACGATAATAAATAATATGTACCTTCGAAATATTCGAAAGCCTATGGAAAACAAAATCTCTATGCCTCTTCCGAAGTTTAATTGTTCATAATTGAGTTTTATTGCTTGTTTATTGTTTATTAATTGTTCATAATATCGCGATCATCAGACCTCGTGGTACAGTCGTAGAGATCTATAATTCGATATACCTAATAAATGAGTACTTCAATCCCCTTCTTCTAAATCCTTTGGTATCTATAAGTTTCATAGATCTTGTGTGGAATAGCTTTATCAGAATTCAATTTGCTGATATATGGTAATTTTCGGGCAGATACGAATATTGCAATATATACTGTAAAGCTGTCGAATGCTGCTTTTTCAGTACTAACGCATAATATATTGAACTTTTATTTTTAATCTAAGCAAATCATACAAATTCTGTCTCTTTACCGTTTTGGTCATTTCGCATAATTTGTTATACTTCCTCAATTATCGTAGAAAAAAGAATTTTATATATGGTGTAAAACGAACAATTTTGAGGCATTTTCCTTAAAAAGTAAAGTTATAATATTAGTTGAAGATTGTATAACATGCACAAATAGATAGTAAAAAAATCTTTGAAAAAAAAGAGTTAAAAAAAATCAAGAAATCATGAAAAGAGATATTTAGTAGAGATATATATTGAGAGAGAGAGAGAGAGAGAGAGAGATATTTTTCCCCGAAATTAAGACGTTTGACTCCCAAAAAATTGTACCTGGTCCCATTCCCATCTATACTTGAGTATTAACAATAACTGAAAGTTAGCCGGTAAAAAAAATAAATTTATTGTACTGAAAAGATTAAAGCTAATAAAGTTATATACAAATTAGAAAACGTGTTATTGTTTAAAGATTTCAAATTGCAATTTCAATTTCCGATATTCGTATATTTGTTTTATGCTAAATTAAAAACGTGAAAATTTTCCAACAGAGCTTCTACGCAGGATTATGAATTTACCATTTATCTTTTATATATGTACATATATACAAACAATTATTGCCAGAGTATACGTAACCACTTAATAATAGCTTAACCGATTTTAACTTTAACCGACCATGATAAACTTATATACTAACAGACGCTTTTCATTTTGAAAAATTTACAATACGCAATCACTGCCAATTTGAATTTCAAATTAATTTGCAATTGATATGTCTAGTGGTGTTTATTGCTCATTTGGCTTGAAAAGGGTTGTTAATGATTTGACTACTACTGTTGACTACTACTGCGATTGAACTTAACGTTCTGAAACCTGCAAAATATTTATTAAGCAAATATAAATATTTAATGTGATATACCATAAAATTAAATTATGACATTATTCCATTTTACTCGAGTGCAGAAACCATAAAAATGTGCAGAAATCGTTTGTCACTTCTTATAAAACGGTGTCATTTTGACTGCAATAATAACGAAATTATGACACGATTGCAAGAAATAACCCAAATCTTTCTTTGTTTATAATATGAAACAGACACCATTCTACTTAGTAGTAATACATTTTCAGACTGATTCGCAGAATTGATTCTAATGCTTAACACCCCGTGATTAACATAGTAGATAAACGTCAAATAAAGCGATAAATGAAAGCAATTGTTTAATTACAAATGCTTAGTGAAATGCTAGTGAAAAACAATATTTCATGTAATTTAGTGAATCCATCACCAGCGAAATCCCCAAATTGAAGCAAATTGAAAGTAATTTAACTAATGTTGCACAATTCTCGATTGTTTATCACACTTAGAGCCGCCGTATTAAATTCTGCTTAATTAATTTAGCGAATAGCATATAATGGCAACAATAAACTACAGCAAAGTTGAAATACAACGGCAGTGATTTGTGGCCACCAAACAAAAGGGTGCTGTGATAATTTGATAAAATTGACATTTTACGTTAGGAGGCACTTGTCAATTGGAGCGAAGCAAATAATTTTTCTGTTTATCATTGCTACTACGTACTAAGTACGTAAGCAATATATATATTTTGCATGTGTGATTGTCATAAGTTGAAGGTGTGCGAATTGAATATGTAAGCAAAGTTAATTAGGAGAAAAAATTCTCGAAACGTGACATTTAGCAAATAATTTGTATTATACATAAACATTAATTTGCTTATTGTATATTTACTACATCTTAACACTTTCTATGCAATATACTTTCTTGTTCAGGTAAGAGTAAGCACATAAGTACATAGGTACTTTGTAAATACAAATATAAGAAAAATACATTACTTTTGTTAAACATTCACTTATATTGTAATACAACATATTGTGGTTCATGTTACCGTATTTAATAAAACCAAAAGCCAATGAAATTTATGATCTGCTCTTACAAATGAAAGATTGAGAGAAATTCGATCAAAATTCAGAAAACATCTGGCATGATATGTTATACTATATATTTTTTTGAGTCGGAGAACTCATTTGGTTCACAGAGTCACCTGGCGTAGCCTTCACAGACACGGAATACATTAATTATCAAAACCATACACAATTTTCCATAATTTAGATCCAGATCCAGATTCAGCTTTTGGAATTTTCTTATGAGAGCTTATCGTTAATAAATTCAATTACATTTAAATTAAATTACCAAGGTACACATTCTTAAGCATAATTATAATAATTTTTTTAATTTCAGTGCTAACTTTTAAATACAAGCTTAATGATTTTCTATTTTACCGTAATTGAAAAACTTCTATTAAACATTTACAATATGTGAAAAAATCAAATAACACAGAATATACATAAGTGTTCTTGGTGAAAAGCAGAACACCACAATAAATTAAGAACAAGTATTATAATTATTTATATTTTTTTTATATTTTTTTTTTATATGCATGTCGAAATGAGGCGATTAAGCGAAATGAACAGATATTGCAAATATTTAAAATATATTCAAATATTGCGTAAATATAAATATAATATGGGTAAATTACATTTAATGTAGAGAAAAGTGTAAGTACAATTAAACGATTTATATTGCATTCTCCTTAAGATCTTCATAAAATTATATTTTTTAGGGAACATGGCTGAAATGTTTACTAGCTTAATTGCTGTTTAAAAATGGACTAATTAACAAGGAAATCCACTAATCAATATTCGCTGAAGTGAAAAAATCATTTCATATTTGAATAGATATATGAGTTCAAGTATATTTTCCACGGTTGCGTTTGTTCACCAATTTAGTTAACTGATACAGACCTATTATTAACCTAACATTTATAATCTAATTAGCATACTTTGTCGCTATCTTCATTTGGAGACCATGAAGATTATATTATAAAATAATTGGAACGAGTACAAAAAACATTTATACTCACTTTTTACTTTTCCAACGATGTTAAAAACCCTTCATTTATAATGTAATTACACAAACAAACATCATTCATAAATAATCCTCGTTTATTTTGAAAAAGTTCTACATTATCGCTGTATACCGTTCTGTAACCATTGCAACAACATGTCGTCTTTGATATTCACTAAAGTATGATCCAAAAGAGCTGTCCAAATAGTAACATTGAAAGAATGCAACGGTTTTTGATGACATTTATTTTTTCTTTATACATGACTGTTTAAGTGTAGGTGTACTTTCTTCGAAAAAAAAATTGTGAAACTGGTTAACGTCTTCAGCAATTCGTTAGCACACTGGAGCCTGTACGAATACTTGAGACCTTTGTGCCCTTCACCATTCAACTTTTAAACGAATTTAAATGTAAACTTTTTGTTCGGAACACACTCAATACGCTTCACCGTTTTCATGCAAAGAGTCCACGTTCCACGTTTTCAAAATCACCTGAAGTATTATGTCGACTGAATCCTGATTAACAGCCTTTTTTAGCTTGTACATCCGCTCTCCTTAATACCCCTCACTTTCCTTAATACCCATGTATGCCTCAACACAGTGAAATATGTAAGTGTCTCAACGGTGAATTCCCACATTTGGCACCAAACTTCAAACTAAATATACAAAACGAGAATGATGATGATTAATAAGGAAACCAATATAAACAGTAAAATAAACCGGGATAACCGGGACCGGATTATAACCGGGATAACCGGGATTGACGGATTTATATCTAGTCAAGGACTACTACCCACCGTTAATACTTTTTCTATTTTTCTACTATTGCAGTACTAATTATTGCACTAAAAAATTAACAATTCTTTAAAATTGTGGATCAATATACTTCTTTAAGCAATAATATTTAATATATCAAATTTTTATAATCTCGCAACATGTTGCTACAGAGTATATTAGTTTTGTTCACCTAACAGTTGTTTTTAACACCTAGAACTAATCGAGTTAGATATAAAATTATATATTACGAAATGATTAGAATGACGGGACGAGTTGAGTTCCGGATGTCCATCTGTCCGCCTTTGTAAGCGATAACTTGAGTATAACCTGAAATACCTTGATGAAACTTGGTGCACGTGTCCTTTGTCACCAAAAGAAGACTGGTATTTTTGACGATGCATGACTATTGTCATGTCCACCAAATGCAAGCGATAACTTGAGTAAAATTTAAGATAATTTGATAAAACTTGGTACACGTATTCTTTGCCACCGTAAGAGGGTTGGTATTGCAGATGGGCATAATTGGACATCTGCCACGCCCACAAAATGCCATTACTCGAAAACAGATAAAGTGCTATAACTAAGCAGTAAATTAAGATATAAATGTGTTATTTGGTACAGAGGATCCTAGTATGGCGGGGCATCTTTCGGCAAAAATTTTTTTAAAAGAGGGTATGGCTCCGCCCCACAGTTGGTTTAATATATATAACTCGGAAACCGTTAAAGCAATATCAGTCAAACTTGTTCCGGCTAAGTTTTTCCAGGATCTCCTCATATACTGCGAAAATGAGTAAAATCGGATAATAACAACGCCCACCTCCCTAACAAAAGTTATGTTGAAAACTAATAAAAGTGCGATAACTCGCTGAAGGAACACGTCAGAAATATTAAATCTTGCAGAAAATATGATACGGAAGCGTTGTATAGGAATCCGTGTAAAATTTTGGTGATGGGCATGGCACGACCCACTTTTAGGAGAGATCCCATATCTCAAGAATGCCTTAAACGATTTCAACAAATTTGGTGTATGACATTATATTAGCATTGTCTTATGTCACATTATTAAAATGGACGAAATTGGATAAAAACCACACTTACTTCTCATATAACACAATTCTAAGTTTCATCTGATCCTTTCACCTTAAAGTAGGTAAATCGTGCAGCAATTATGATATGAAAATCAAACTTTGTACCAATAGTGCTTTCAAGATATGCCACCTCCTGCGTAAAAATAGGCGAAATCGGATTATAATTTTTCAAGCCACCATATACCCAATATTAGGACCTCAGTGCCTCTATCTGACTTTTTATCGCAAATATCGGGAAATCTGTAAGATATTGTAATGAAATTGGAGGATTATCTTTTCATGATAATAGTGTTCTCTGGTATCAACAATGGTGAAAATCGGATAAATCCTACCCCTAACCTCCATATACCTAATATAACGATTTTCAACTTTCCGGTAAACATTATATCATATATAACGGTAAATCTGTAAAATATCGTAATGAAATTGGAGGCCTATCTTTCCATGATAATAATGTGATCTGGTGTCAAAAATGGGAAAAATCGGGTAAATACTTCCCCTAGCCCCATATACCTAATATAAAAATTGCATCCTTCCGGTAGACTTTATACCATATATTTCGGTAAATCTGTAAGATATCGTAATGAAATTGGAGGATTGTCTTTATATGATAATATGTGCTCTTGTGTCAAAATAAGGAAAATCGGGTAAATACTTCCCATAGCCCCCATGTACCTAATATAAGGATTTTCAACCTCCGGGTAGACTTTATACCATATATTTTGGTAAATCTGTAAGATATCGTAATGAAATGGGAGGATTGTCTTTATATGATAATATGTGCTCTTGTGTCAAAATAGGGAAAATCGGGTAAATACTTCCCATAGCCCCCATGTACCTAATATAAGGATTTTCAACCTCTGGGTAGACTTTATACCATATATTTCGGTCAATATGTAAGATATCTTAGCAAAACTAAGTGAACGTGTAATATCGCATATACCATAGTTTCCTGTCGAAAATGTGTGAAATCGGTCTACGAATTATCCCGCCTCCCATATACTGCATATAATGATTTTCGCTATTCTAGCAGGCTTTATGCCGAATATGTCGGTCATTGTGTGAGTTACCTTCACAAAATTGGGTGAAAACATGTTCCTAATATACTTGAATAATGAAAAGAGTTAATGTGATCAGTACATATCTTCCTCCATCCCAAAAATGCCCGATATAAGAATTCTCGACTTTTCACCTGGCTTTAAACCATTTATGTTGGTCAATATGTGTGATATTTTAATGAAATTAGGTGTATATGTTCTCTTAAACACAATTTGATTTCGCGCTAAATATGATTGAAACCGATCTAGACCGTGGCCTAAGTCCCATATTCCTAATATAATGATTCCCTTTTCTATGGTTTACTTTTTCCTCATCTATCTAATATTTTCAATTAAGGCACTTTGGTTGAGTTTATATCGTATATATCAATTTTTAGTTTATTTGGCATATTTTGATATAAATATATCATCTGACACGAAGCAAAGTATAGCAACGAAAGTACATGAGTCTATGGCCTGTAATATAAGTTAATAAGATACCAAATATGATTGCAATCCATTGATCATTTCTCCGAATAATGAATGTTGAATTCTTCCGCCTGGCCTGTAAAGGCCTGTAGTGTGCAATGAAGTAAAACGAGCGCATGAGGGTTATTTATTGCGAATTGAATGCTATAGCTAATATAAGTAATTTTTAGATAAATATTACATTTCCTCCATTTATAAATTTCTATAAATGGCTTTAAAGAAATTCGAGAAGGTTTGCAATTTGGATTCATAAAAATAATAAATGACTCTTATGTCAGTTTTCAATATGCATTAGTACTTTTAAGGAGGGCATTGTGGACTTATTTAGCTCTCAGCCTTTCTTCTTTGAACATACACATGTACTTAGCCGCAAAAGGATTCCAACTCAAACATACATACATGCAATCGTTGTAATCATCTGTCCTGTTTTCAAACTTGCAAATTTTGCACTCCTTTTGAAAGAGAATACTATTATAGTTATTAGAAATATATTAATTTTATTATTACACATGTGGCGACTCCCAACTAGAAAGAAATTTATAAAGAAAGAGCTGATATTATTCCAAATTTGTTTTTAAATTATAAATAAAAATTTAATATTTTATTTTAAATCAATTTGTATACTTATTTGTAACTTTTTCATAAATTATTCGATTAACGCAAAAATTTGTAATATTTGGATGCATTCTTTTAAAAATGAACAATAAATTTACACTTGTATTTAATAATTATACAGAGTTTTACTGCGGGCTGTTAATGTAACATACAGCGCTCTGTTTACTTCATTGATGTTATGACGTACTGCAACAACAGCTATATGATGCTGAAAATATATGAGTATTTATACTCAAGCTAACGTACATTAATATCGTTAATTCTATTAAGCGTAATGTAATGCGTAAATGGTATAATTACGGATCGCGTTAAGTCGCGTTGCTGTCAACAAACAAGTCCATTTCGTTCGTTGTCGAAGTGTTCTTTAGTGCAGAAGCACACTTTTAACTGCAGCTGTTGCTCTCGTTGACTTACACTGTCTCCAACGGTTCTTCCCACGACACGAAAGCAAATGCCTTTCCGAAACCGTCGCTGCTACTGCGCGTTGCGCATCACGTTCATTTCATGCTCACCGTGGGTAAAAGCAGCAATTCGGTTATTCGCCCGCATTGCCGCCTATAAACACATACGCATATACGAATACATATGTATAATTTTATAAATAAATGCATACATACATATAGGGGATATGCATGGGAGTGTGTATCAGGTAGATTCTGTCACTATTCCAGCGACCAAACGAACACCAGAATATTTGACTAGCAGGCTAGCCGATTGGCTGACCGGATGACTGATTTAGTTTTTAATTCATATCGGCTTCGGTGCAAGCAGACAACGGCACACAACCCTCAACACTCAGCACAGTCTTCTTTAGGCAGACAAACGTGTGAGACGTCTTAACATATTGTGTTCCGTCGCTCAACGAAGCATACGCCGCTCTCTACTTCTACTTTCCATTGATCACACGACGACACCTAAATACTCGTAAGAGTCTATAAAGCGGTATTAAAACTAACTGAAATCAAGCAATTCAATTCAATTCACTTGTTGCTGCTCTCAAATAAACAACATCTCATCCGTCGTGAAAAGAAACAAAATTTCAAACTTCTCCCAGTTTAAAAAAAAAATTTTTTTTTACCCGGCGTCACTATTTATACTATTATTGTTATTTATTGCGGTTGTTGATATTATAGAAGTGATTTGTTTTGTTGTTTTTTACCGGGAAACGTCTCCTTTATATATTGTACTAGTATTTACCGCATTAGGTAAATCAAACAAAAGTTCCACCCAGAAACGTCGGAAAAATGAGCGCACACTGGGGTTACACCGCTGAAAATGGTAAGTCGAGTTTATATTCTGTTACACAGATCTAGTGTACATATTGGTTTGAAGGTTAAACATTCTCGCAAGGCAAACAATCACAAACTATTTTACTGTCTGTCATAGTACATACATAGAAAGCGGGAAAAAATTTTAAACATAGCATTTACTTACACCTTATCTTCTATGTCGCGCTTTGTCGCGTGCCATTGTGCAAAGTGATTATTTGTTCGCCTTATAGGCGCTCGCTGTGGGCAGTACACAAACGGACGGTTGACGCATAATGCACGCTGCATTGCTGGCGATTTCACTTCTATGGTATTAAATGCCGATCGGTTGCATAAACCCGACTTTGAGCGCACATTTGCTTGTTCCTTGTGGTTAAATGTTTACTGTAAATATGTAAATATGTACTATCTATGCACGAGACATGTATGTACATATACATACTTACGTACATTAGGCGTGTGCATTTTAATTAACAAATAAAAGAATTTATGATCGATAGCTAATAGAATAGCTAAAGAATAGAAACATCGATAGCTTGGTTTAAAAGTCGATTTTAAAGTCGATAAAAAGGCATATTCATAGTAGTAAAAGAATCCTATAAAAAACATATTGCATAGAAAACTTCTGAAGAGAAAACGTTTCGAATTTGTATACAAAATGTTGAACAAGGCTTCCTATGATAGTTTTTGATTTCTTCGGCCATGGAAACTCGTTAAAAAATTATTTATGCTTATTTCTTAAATGGTAGTCTCATCCAAATTTAATTTTTATTAAATTTTTGAAAACATATTTTTTTGATAATCAAATTGAACATCCGTAATATGTAACTTTTACCTTCGGAGCTATTTTTTGTATGTAAATAAAGCTAAACTTTTTTCTAGTTGGTTAAGTATTATAGTAGGAACAAAACATTCAACATAGCGATCGCATTTAATAATAAAATATGTCTTTTGAAGAATCCCATAAATTAAATCAAATTATTTATATTATAACAACATTATTTCAATTATTATTATTAGTTATATTGGGTTGTTCGGAAAGTCATTTCGTTTTTTTTGGGGAACATGAAAGACAGTTTTCGTATAATGAATAAATATTTTATTAAATTATATATTGGCCATTCTGGTCCAACACCTTTTGCCATCTTTCTGGCAGTAACATAATTCCCCTCTCATAAAAGTTTTGGTCCTTGCTGGCAAAAAACTCGTCCAGGTGGTTTTTGACATCTTCATTTGAGGTAAAGGTTTTGCCATCCAAAAAATTTTGCAGGGACCGGAACAAATAGTAGTCGGAAGGCGCCAGATCTGGAGAATATGGTGGATGTTGCAGTACGTCCCATTCAAGCTGTAAAAGTTTTTGGCGAGTGACCAAACTTGTGTGAGGTCTCGCATTATCCTGGTGGAACACTACACCCTTCCTGTTGATTAATTCGGGCCTCTTCTCTTTAAGTGAATCATTCAATTTGTCCAGCTGATGACAATAGACTTCTGAATTAATCGTTGTATTGTCCGGCAAAAGCTCAAAAAAAACGATTCCTTTGACATCCCACCAAACGGAGAGCATCACCTTTTTTTGGTGAATGTTGGCTTTTGACACGCTTTGAGCCGGTTCATCTTTTCTGCTCCATGACCTCTTGCGTTTAACATTGTTGTATACAACCCATTTTTCGTCCCCAGTAATAATCCGCTTCAAAAATGGATCATTTTCTAGACGTTTGAGGAGCGAATCACACGCGTCAACACGACGACACAAATTTCGCTCGGTAAGGACATGGGGCACCCACACATCGAGCTTCGAGGTTAAGTCCATGCCTTTCAAATGGCCATAAACAGTTGAATTCGACAAATTTAACCTCTCACCGATCTCTCGTGTGGTGATTCGCCGATTTGCATCAACTAATGCCTTTATCGCATCTTTGTCAGCTTCGACCGGCCTTCCAGACCGTGGTGCATCTTCGACATCAAAATTGCCGGATCGAAATTTTGCAAACCAGTTCTGGCACTGGCGTACTGTTAACACGCCTTCTCCATACACATCCGTCAATTTTTTTCTCGCTTGGACAGCATTTTTACCTTTTCTGAAGTTAAAAAGTAAAATATGACGAAAATGCTGCTTATTGCTCTCCATATTTAAAAAGGCACCAACCAAAAACTACTGGGTAGAATTAATAGAACTTTTTCACACACAAGCCTTGCAATATCAGCTCTCATGACATATAATGGTTATGGGGCTTAAGTGTGAAGTTAGTTTCGAAAAAACGTAATTAAGTCCTCTGGCGGGAAAAAACGAAATGACTTTCCGAACAACCCAATAATTAACTTCACGGTCTTTAAATTTCTTTTACATTAAACTATTTTCCTTCCAAAACTTAAACTTATGAAATTATGCAATTGAAAACATTTATGTAAATATTCTGAGTGAGAATAATTATATTGACAATTAATGCTGAAATACTTACTTGTGTATATACATATATAAATATGTGAAAAGATCACAAACAATAAAATCCACATCATAATCATTTTTGTTCCTTATTTTCTTTTATTTCATTGATCTCCAATTCTCAATAATAGCTCACTTCTGCTCCTCAAAAAATCGACCCCGCTTAATATTAAGTCATATTCATATTTATATATATAAAAACAGACGTGAAAGTACTTACATATATATTTTGTAACTAAACGTGCAGTCGGCAATGACTGCAACCTTTGTCGCTGTTTTCGTTGACTTTTAGAATAAGTTTAAACGATTTTACAGGTATTTTATAGCACATATAAATATGAGTGTGAAAAAAATGTTTAAGAAATAGTTACAGTTTCTATTAAGTAGAGATAAGGAATGGAAATAATTGGTTTTTATATGTTGAGGCGAAATTTTTGATTAAGAAAAATTTTTATATTTAAAAAATATGAGAAAAATAAACTTATTTTTTTAGGCTCTTGTACTCTTTATACAAACAATAATATGAATTTACATATATGCTTGTTGTCTTTTTCTTCTCCTTAACAATTAATTCTTGTTCTTTGTTTTTTCTAATACGGCAATATAAATGAAACCAAGATTTTGTGTCCCATCAATTTTGTGCACACATTATAGCTTAACATTAATTTTTTGTTTAATGAAAGTTAGGTTATTTATTTTTTAATTTGTAATAAAAACTATTTTTATTCTTTTAAAGTCTTAGGGAATTTAAAATATAATATTTGTATATAATCTCCTCCTCTAAAAAATTTTTGGAGCAAATTAAAAGCCCAAATAAAAATTAGTTAACTTAGTATTTAAAAACTTAACGGATGAAATAACTGCATTACGTAAGTTAATTTCTCTAATGCGTAGTGCTCAACTGTGTTTTTCTAATATTTTAATATCTTAAAAATGCCTGCGTTTATAATCCACAGGAAGAAAGGTTTTTTTTTCAAAACAACTGAGTTATTTACAATTATTGCATAAAATTTGAGTTGGAATTATTCATAGAAGACTACAAATTAATTTATTTCCACACAAACATACTTATTTGTATATGTATATACAAATGCGACCATGCATAATTCTTGTGCCTTAATATTATTGATAAGAACGGCTTAATAATATTTATTATGTCTAGAATTTTTCTTTAAGCATTATAGATACACATATATATGTATGCATAAGAATTCTTTCGTATGTGTTTATTTTTTACACATTTATAATGAGGAGTTTCTATTTAACCTCAAAGATTTTCGTTATGTTTTTTGGTGTTTGCGTACCTATGTTGCCTAAGGTAACATAAGGTAACATACGAAAATTTAGGTATAACAACAAATATATTATTCAATTCTTTAGATGATCTCAGCTCGAAACGGAATTATTCTTGTGCAAATTTAAAAAATACTAAAATTAAACAAATCTGCCGACCCCTCTAATAGCCGATATAAAATATTTCAATTGTCTATGAAAGATCAAGATCATATACTTAAAGGGAATTGTCCCTTTATTATCTGCTCAAAGGGAATTGTCTGCTAAATTCAGACAAGTTATTTTGATGAAAGTTCAGAGGTTTGTATGATTGACATTTTAAGCAACAAATGCTGCAAAAACAATCCGGTTCAAAATTTTCCATTTTATTGCAAAAATATTTTAAATTCATTATCTGTAATTGTTTTTAGGTCAAAGTTGCAATAAATGTCTAGTCAAAAGTAAAGATGGATCAAAGCGCATATATATATACACATTTTAGTGATTTTTACACAAGAACATTTCAAAGACAGATTAAAATTGTTTAATAAGACGTCCCACCTAAAAGAATTGTGCAGTTCGCATAATGGTGATTAAACTGCGTCTTTAGTCCAACTATTACATTATTTTAAGGATAAAAATGTGTAATAAATATTGTAGTTTCTTAATAAAAAATTCTTAGCAATATCGTTAGGACTACTAGTATATTTGCTGTTGCGAAATTTTATATTTGCAAGGAGTTTCTCTATTTTTACGTAAGTTGAGTTTTGAAGATGTCAGGCATTTTTGTGTTCGATATTTTATACCTAAATCAAAACCGTCGTTTCATGACAAATTAGCTAATGAGAGTGTAATCTTCAAATTAACCTTAAACGTTTATTGGTTTAGCAGTGTTGGGTTATACAGTAAGTATAACTAAGTATCTTAACTTTCATTTAAAATCCCTAAAAACAATAAAAGATTAATGAGAAGTAGTAATAGTATTAGAATCTTTGTTCAAATTATTTCTGGCTTTGTTTCAATAGCTCTTATTTCGCGAAAATTTTCAGCGTCCTCATACATATATCCTAGATAATTTTTCAAAATGCAAGCCATATAGCCATTTTCGATTCGTCATTTCTCTGGTGGATCTTTGCTCTTTTATTAATAAAATTTCATATGAAATCAATAATAGTAATCCAGTTGAATATAATGAAAGAGAGATTGCTGATATCTCATTAAAGCTGTAAGGCCGCTTGTTAATCCATATCTACATGATGATACCAGTATATTCGATTTATAACTGTAACCTCTGGAGTTGCCAAATTGAAAATAACTTCTTATCGAATATGCCAGGTTATTTGATTTATACCAACAGTTTGTTCCTTTCAACACTCTCCAAGGTTTGACGAGACGATTACAGCTTAATCTTTTGAAAGATTTGTATTTAAAAGCAACAACCCCAAAATTGGGTGGGTAAGGATATATGTATAATTAAAACATTCACACTTTCATTAAAATATAACTACATTTAATATTTCACATTTAATTAAATTTTTTTGAAGCCTTCGAAGAGCTCCCAATTTAATATAGGAATGATGAAAGCGCACTAATTGCATCTCGTGCTACAAACAATAATTTTGTATGTCCAAAATAAAATTATTTTTCAGACAACGCACCCATTTCGAAAGCAAACATACATCCAACTTTATCAAGAATTTTTCTAACATTGCTTAAAATAAGTACATAAATACGATCGAACATATGTATAATATAATATGAAAGCATGGGTAAGAACGAATTTCAGTCACATACGAAATTATATGGTTGGAAAATTCTTTTTATTACTGCTATAAAATTGAAGCTTTGCGAAAGTATGAATTTCGAACGTGCAATATCAATTGAGCAATGACAGCCAACGGTAAATGTTAACGTAAGTTAACGTAAGGCGATTGTTAAAAAAAAAATAATTATTATTGTTTCTGTTTGTTTGCTGCTGATTACAAGAATTGGATGATGTATGTATGTCTCAAAGTAAAAAAGAAAATATCAATTAAACTAAATTATATTAGTGATAGCTATGTACATATGACTACGCCTTTATGTGTTTTAGGTATAAATTAATTTATTGAACCGCATAAATAAACGGAAGAGTCAATTTATCAAATTGTCGACTTAAGGATTGGAGAAACTAATTCCTGATAACAAAAAATAAACGATTCGTGGCAAGTCACTTTCTATGGTGCGAAATTACACACTGCACTTTGATTAAAAATTTTGAAAGGTATTATAATAGATTTATTGTTTTGCGCGGCGGTATTAAAGACACGCAAGCCTGATCGATTGACGTTAACTTTTGCAAAATAGACATGATAGGCGAATGGAAATCACATGATTTTCGAGAAACTTTTCTATTTAATCGCTATTTGTTGCATGTACTTCGCACTTCGATCATCGTTTTGTTTCATAACAAATATTATCAAGGTTACATATTTGCGTTGCACCCAAATTTGGTTTAATTTCGAATTAATTTGTTTCAGCAACCAATTATTATTGTCTTATAGATATCTATAAACTGTAAATATTTTTTTATATAGCATGTATATTTGTACTGCTGTGATGCATAGATAGCGATACACCCTTATTTAAATCGGAGCAATTAGCCTGTTATTAATTTTATTTTTAAGTGACTCTTCATGCTTATCATATTTCCTGTTCAAATCTAGCCAAGTGGTCACTGAAAGTGAGTCAAATGTTCTGTTAGCATTATGCCATTAAAAGTGAAATAATTATTAATGAATAAATGTTGAAAGAATAAAAAAAAAAAAAAATTGCCAAAAACTTCAATTATAATATATCGTGATCAGCATGCCTGTTATAATTGCTAACGTACTCAAACCTTCGACTCATACATGGGTCCTTTCATGTCCTTTCATGAGTCCTTTCAAAAAAACTTTCGAACATCACGCTATCAGCCGTTTGGAAATGACTTAAGTTTTCTAAAACCATTCAAAGTGTAATTTTGTAATTCATGTTTTTCAACCGAATTCCGCATCCATTCATAACAATATTTTGAGGATTTTTAAGAATGATCTGAACTGTGAGGCTAATATTCATATTGAAGCATGTCCAATTTCTTATTTGATTGAACTTCTTCATTAACCGGATTTTATGCAAATTACTCCCGTGTAGGATGAGAGGATGATTTAGTAGATATATGCAATGAGGTTTGAAATTCTCAATAACTGGGAATTTTCATAAGTTAAGGATCATATATTTCATGTTAGCTGTTTTTAAGTTATCAGCTTTCCTAATAGATGATAGATTGTTAGTCCTTAAATTTAAAACACATGAATTATGAAATATGTATGTATGTATATATATACAATATATTCCCCATAGTTGTCTTCTTTGTAAGTACTATAAACATATAACTTCCGGTTAAAACTGTTGAGTTAAATTTTAGTTGCTAAACATTTGTTTTCATGGAATTATTATCGGCATTTTTCGGCGTCACTTGCTTATAATGAACTCAAAAATATTACACTAGTTCAGCCAGTCTTCGGTGAATTCAAAAGGTTGCGGGGAGAAAGCGTAGTTTGACATTTTATTTGAAATTTAGAAATTTGTGCTAACGATATTTTACATATGGTAAAGTATGGTTTTAATTCTAACAGTAAGACGATTTCGGTGAAAATAAACTGTGTATTTAAAAAAAATTAGACATACGTTCAAATTAACAATACAATAGTTTACATATTGAATTTTTTCCCACAAGTGTGAACCCACTTTAAGCATGCAACGTAATTTAGTCCTTTAACAGATAAAGGGGTTATGGTTGTGCCTGTAAAATATTTACATTATTTACAATAATTCTTTACTTGTAAATAAAGTAAATATTTACAGGCTGAATTGTTTACTGTAAATAATATAGATTTGTAAAGAATTGTAAATAATGGTAAATAATAGTTAACAGTGTAAATAATGATAAAAAATTATGATGATATATTTCCAGTCAGAAACATCAAAGAGTTTCGGTAGCTAAAAAACTAAAATTTTTTTTGGAAATTAACGTATAAAATTTCATTTATTAGCTTTTATTTTAAAAATTTTTTGGGATACCCTTATTCGTATATATTTATTTACATATATATATGAATGTACTAATTTTTACACGTAGGTTTTATTATAAATCAGAGTCGGAGTCTTCCTCTGTTACCTCGGTGTTGTTTATTTTCATTTTGTAGTATATAGCGACTAACTTTTTTGATCTTGCGAAAGACAGTCTATTACGAATATCTGAATGTATATAGGACCAATTTGAAAAAAGTCTCAATTTGGGCTGAAGAAGCCGATATACTTAGCAGCTTTGCAGCTGTTTTGGCCAGGTTGGGATATTTCAACGAAGCAATTCTCCAAGACAAATCAGCATCCTTTTTAAAATTTTTCGCTAATAGCACTCCAAAGTAAAATTTTTGATTCAACAATAAATCGAGTTCCTGCAAAGCGTCTCCATCCAGATAACTAAACAAGTCAGTGATATCTACAAGGTGTTCTGCACTTAAAAGCTTCCTGTCATAATAAGGATGTAGATAATATGCAGTCAAACAATATATATTCAAATGTTGTGTAATCCGTTTTTTGAAAAAAGGCTTCAGTGTTTGGTCCTCGGGAAGTTTAAGAGAAAGCCATAAATTAACTCCATTGGCAATCGGCGTCGACGTTGCCTGCACTTTGTTCAACAATTCACAAACTGGATCAAGTAATGCAATCATTTTTCCTACATTTTCTTCGAAGATGTCGTCAAATAACAAATTTTTTACTTATTGTTTAATTTTTTTCCACCAGTATCAGTTTCGGCAACTATACTTCGCATTATTATGTTTTAAGCAGAAAAGGCTGTTGATGTAAACACCAACGTGTTTCAGCAGGGATTTTAATTTTTGTGCCACCTTTTAGCCAAATACATTTCTCCAAATCAGTGTGACGAAACTCTTTTAAAACTGTTGTCACTTTTCTTACAAGTTCTTTGTCAACGATATCTTTAGCTAGCAAATTAGCAACATGTGCACTGCAATTGCTACGCCAAATGTCTACATTTCTACCCATTTTCAACATGTTAGCAGCATTATCTGACACTATATCAAAAACATTTGTATCATAAAGTTCTTTAGCCTTTGTTATTGACAATTGTCCGATTTCAGAGAGCTTATCCGCCGTCTCCTGTTCACCCGATACATCAAAAGCTTCTAAAAAAAGTTGTATGCCATTAACGTTATGGTGACCACCGTTTTAGTATTGCTAACAGTGTTCTTCCATCCATCAATTAATATTACAGAATAAGCATCAACATCTTTCGCAGACCTTATGTGTCTTTCGTATTCCTTGTCTAGCAGTGTTGTTGATAGCGGTTTTCTTCCCGGCATTTTGGATTCATATTTTTAATTATAATTTAATATTTATTTATAATTTAATATTTTTAATATTTAAATTTTTTAATTAACTCCCTGAAGGGTTGCGCATCTATTACATGCAAAGGTATGTTGCAGCCATAAAAAATTTTTGCTACCAGAGAATTCAGTTCATCTTCCTCTTTAGGGGCTATCCTGTCAAAAAGTTGTAAATGCCGCCATGTTTTTCCTTCGAAGCAGCTTTTTGTGGCATTTTAAAGTTTTTTGTGGACATTGATGAGGATGAAGCAAAGTAATATTATTGCTGAAGACATTCATGCTGAAAATCCAGCGTTTTCCAGCTCCATAATTTGACTGCCGTCAACGTGCTCTGTTTCATATTTTATTGTGTTTTATTTTATTATCTAATAATCTATTATTTTGTATTTTATTATCTAAATCATTTAAGTTACAACGCTTCTTAGAAAATAGCGATCACCAAAATTAAGTTATATGTGCAAGTTTGCAGATACTCATTATACATACCGATGTTGCTTAAGTCTTTGCGTTGCTATATTTGAAACTGTTTGTTTGCAAAAATGACAAACGGCCGTATATTTTTTGCCATCTTTTTGAACTTGAAAGTTCAAATCCTTCCAAATATTTCTTGATGGAGCACCGGCAGAACTCAGTTTTATTTTAAAACGGTACAAACAACACTATTGTAACGGATTTTCTAAATTAATCGTTCACGTTGAAACTCTACTCTGAGTTCCATCACTGGATGGTTCAATTAAAGTCACAATTTAACAGCTATACACTTTTCTTTGTTTCTTATTTAATAACTTGACACTTTGTTACTCACTATTCGAGCTTACTTATAATTCACTTGTACTTAACTTAGCAACACTCTTATTTGAACTGTGTCTTGCTGCCCCTCCGGCAACCTTTATATAGTAGATCGTTATGAAAAGATCATGATTCGAACATTCTGACAACTACTAGATTCGCTATTTGGTTGATCCTGGCAACTTATCGCCGATTCTCTTTTGTTCTGACATTCGAGTTCGCTACAATATCGCTATTCGAACATTCTGGCAACCACTAGTTTCGATGTTTGGTAGATTCTGGCAAGTTATCGTCAATTCTGGAATTCATATTCGCCACACTGCCCTCCGCCTAAGTCTGATCGTCCGATTAGACATATTTACGGTGCCATACGCTGCAAGCTGTTCTAAATGAACCACCTTCATTTTATTCCTTGGTCTTCTAATGGTCTGTACGCGATATACCATATCGTTGAGTCGTTTGACAACTAGGTATAGTCCTTCCTAACTACACTGTAATTTAGGAGATAAGCCTTTCTTCCGTTGTGGGTTATATAGCAACATCCAGCCTCCTTCAACAAACCCTTCAGAGTTCATTGCCATGTCGCATTTTGCCTTCATTTTATCACTCATGATTTGGGTGCGCTGTCTCACCATAGCATGTATTTCTCTCATCTCGTCTTCTATTGTACTGTTGGTTTCCTTGGTATTCCTTCCACCATTGGGGTTAATTTCGAACTTCAAATCAATCGATAACCGAAAGTCATTTCCCAAAATTACCCTTGCTGGAGTCTGCCCAGTTATTTCGTGTATAGCAGACCGATAAGCCATCAGGAATAAGGATATATGAGTATCCCAATCTTTTTGAAACTTGTCTACCGCTTTCCTTAAATGTTCTTCTAAGGTTCCAATGAATCGTTCTACCGTGCCATCGGAATGCGGATGTAACGCAGTTGCACGTGTTTTTCGTATACCCAGTTTTTGGCACATCACCTGAATTAGCGCTGATTCGAAATTCCTCCCTTGATCAGAATGTAATTCCATAGGAACACCATATCCCGTTACCCAGTTGTTGATAAATATGTCCGTTATCGTTTCAGCCTCTTGATTAGGAATCGGGTGTACTTCTGGTCATTTACTTAAATAGTTCATGACTACCAAAACGTATTTGTTTCCTAATTTACTGGTGGGAAATGGACCAGCTACATCCATGGCAATTCGCTCGAATGCCCTGAATTATACTGCTTCATCTGGCCATGACTCTTCGATATCGGCCCTTTGGTTGCAATGCACTCAGCAAAATTGGCAATCCACTCAACTGATTGACGACAACTAACCCAGTAAAACCTTTGCTTTACCTTCTCCAAGGTTTTCGTGATTCGGATGTACCCTCCACATGGACCGTTGTGTGGCTCGTTGAGAATTTCGGGAATTCTTACTTTCGGAATGATCATAAGAGCTCGGGCGCCTTGCACATCTCCGCTTTCCCATACTCGGTGCAAGCAGCCGGATACCGACTTTAAACTGTTCCACTGTGCCCAATATGCTTTTGCGACTGGAATTTCTGCAGCTATTTCTCCTCTAGTTGGACGTTTTTTCAGTTCCATTCCATGCATTACAAGTTTCAGATCTGGATCTTCCTGTTGACATTTTCGTAGTTCTTTCGGGTCCCAGTCTTCTGTCGATGTCATTGTCGTTATTCGGACATTTATAATGTCTTCTTTGGCTTCAGCTTTTGAGCAATGTCTGCATTCCAAATTACAGGGACGACGGGACATCGCGTCCGCATTTCCATGACTTCCTTGCGATGCTCTATAGAGAAATCATAACTTTGGAATCGCTCAATCCACCGTGCCAGCTGTCCCTCTGGGTTCTTGAACTGTAGAAGCCATTTTAATGCTGCGTGATCTGTTCTTACTAAAAATCGCTGACCATATAGGTACTTATGAAAATGTTTGATGCTCTTTACCGGATATGCTAACATTGGCGGAGTACATAGCCGTTTCTTCAGAGTTTGGAAAGCCACTTCCTGTTCTTTATTCCACTCAAATGCTTTGTTCTTTTTCATGAGTTCATGGAGGCTACTAGCTACGCTGGCAAAATTCGTAACAAATCGTCGATAATAGGTACACAGTCCAAGGAAACTACGCAATTCCTGTAAATTTTTAGGATGGGGCCAATCTTTTACTGCCACTATCTTTTAGATAGCTATGCAAATGCCTTTCGTTGTTACTTTGTGTCCTAAGTAGTTTACTTCCTTTTTGAACAGAGAACACTTCCTCGGGCTCAGCTTTAGACCAGCGTTAGACCTTTAGATCTAACCGTTGTAAAACCTCTTCCAGGTTCTTAAGGTGTTCATCAAAGTTTTTACCCAACACGAAGATATCGTCGAGATACACCAAACAGGTCTTCCAGTGTAATCCTTTTAACACCTGGTCCATAAGTCTCTCAAAGGTGGCAGGAGCGTTACAGAATCCAAGTAGCATTACGTTGAATTGCCATAGACCATCTCCAACGCTGAAAGCCGTCTTTTCTTTGTCGTCATCGTTTACTTCCACTTGCCAATAACTACTCTTCAGATCAAGTGTTGAGAACCAATTCGTGCCTGATAACGAGTCCAGGGTGTCATCAATTCTAGGTAGTGGATAACTGTCTTTCTTCGTCACATCATTCAACCTTCCATAATCCACACAAAACCTCATGTTTCCGTCTTTCTTCATCACCAGTACTACAGGTGAGCTACATGGACTCTCTGATGGTTCAATTACGCCACTTTCGTTCATTTCACGTATGGTCTGGCTTACAACTTCACGTTTTGCTAATGGAACGCTACTAGGAGCCTGGCGCATTGGTCTCGCATCTCCTGTGTTAATAAAGTGTTTCACAACTTTGGTTCTGCCTGGTTTGGAATCGTCCTTATTAAATATGCTGGAGTATCTGAGAAGGAGTTGTTTAGCCTTATTTTGGTGCTCTGTCTGTAGTTCCTCGGTCCATGCGTTAATTTCGGTCGAGATGTCGTTTTCACCCATGGAATTTCCTTCGAGACGTGTTTCACAATTTATCATGGCCTCAATCTCCTGACACTGCCTTAATATAGCTCCTTTGGAAAGTTTGATTGGTGACTTGAACTCATTAAGTACTCTGACAGGAACACGTCTGTCTTGTCTTGTCATGGCCAAGATTTTTCCTATAATTAAATTTGGTGTATAGTGGTTTGGTGCTGGTTCTTCTGCTGGTGGTTCTCTGCACAACTTGTTTGCTCCATAGTCTCCATCTATTTCTGCTCTAATAACTGCTTCCTAATTTGGTAGAATCAGCTGTTTTTTGTTACTAGTACTCGTCTAATGCTGTGGATGTTATCATATCGGAACATAAGTGGCACTTCCATATTGGCATAAGTCATTATCCTGCTTTTCATGTCGATTTTGATCCCTTGATTAGCTGAAAAGTTTACTCCTATTATGATTTCGTCGACTATGTCTGCCACTATAAAATTGTGTACCACGGCTACCTTTCCAATTGCGATCTCACACACTTCTCCGACAACTTCAGTGTCTTCTCCAGTTGTAGTACGTAACTTTGCCCCTGCTAGTGGTCTTATTTTTTTATTAACTAGATCAGATCGAATTATGGAATGTGACGCACCCGTATCCACAGTCAATATGCTCTTTTTGTCGTCCACACGCCCATTAACTGTAACGTTACTCGTGTTTCTGCTTATTTGTAAGATGAACATTACAGGGCATTCACTTGTGGGAGCCAGTCCGTGCTCTTTTCGGCTGACTCCCTTTAGTTTAACGACTTGTCTGATTTGAAAGCTGTTTGATCTTCCTCAGCTTTGCGTTTGCGTCCAGTTGGATTATTGGACCGGTTGGTTTCGATATAACAGTTGCGTGCAATATGACCGCTTTTCCGCCGTTGAAGCATTTAACCACTCCATCATATTTCTTGTGTGTTTCGGGAGATTTCTCCAAGATTTTATCCACCTATTCAAGTAATCGATTTACCCATGTGGGTTCTTCTATTTCTACTTGATAAGCTTCAAATGTGCGATTACTAAGCAGAGAAGCCGTTTCGTGCGTTAGAGCATTCGAGACGGTTTCTACAAACGTCAATTTCGGACATGCTAACGCAGAATAGCCTAGCAGCTTAGCCTTTGTAGCAAATTCTTGCAGAATCTCATTGGCTTTCTGGCGACGACTTTGTAACTCGATATGGAAGATCTGCCTCCTGCGCTCACTACCATAACGTCTTTCTATTGCGCCCATCAAAGTTTCGTATCTACTCGATTCGCAACTGGGAATGGTTTGTAAAATTTCTGCTGCAGACTCTTTTAGTGCAACGAATAATTCAGCGACTTTATCTTCAGTATTCCAATTATTTGCAGCTGCGGTCTTTTCAAATTGAAGTTTAAAAATCTGGAACGGAATTGTGCCATCAAAGGATGGTGTTTTTACTTTGGCAGGGCCTGTTGACATAATTGGACGGTTGAATGTAGCTCGTGGAGACGATTTTTTAACTCATCCACTTCAGCCTTAATTTTATCGTGCGCTTCCGAAATCTGTGTCTACACCTCTGTCATTTGTGAGGTTATCTGCGTCATACGTGCCTCCTGCTCTTTCAATTGTGATGACACCTCCGCTATTTGTGAGGTCACCTGCTCTTTCAACTGCGAGGTCAATTGGGATTGTTGTGTCAACATCTGCGATGACATACGTGTCTCCTGTTCTTTCATCTGCGATGATATACGTATCTCCTGCTCTTTAATCTGCGAGGACACCTGCGATGATACCTGCGATGATACCTGCGTTGATAGCTGCGTTATTGCAGCCAAAAGCATGTTCACGTCCATAACCTCTGATGAACCTTGAGCCTCTTCCCTTTCCTCCATCTTCGAATTCCATCATCGATTCCTCTAGTTCCGATTGAAAAACGTATTCGTCAACATTAATGTTATCTGCTTCCATGGCCTCTCGCAACCGTGATTGCAATTCGGATTTTATTCTATTTGTTGGCAAACCACATTGCTCCAGTTCCTTTTTCAGTTGTTGAATTTTCAGTTAATTAAACTTTGCCATTTTTAAAGTAATCTCTTATGGGACTTTATTTGACAATTCCACTTCTGACACCAATTGTAACGGATTTTCCAAATTAATCGTTCACGTTGAAACTCTACTCTACTAGTATCTACACTAGTTTCGATGCCCGGTAGATTCTGGCAAGTTATCGCCAATTCTGGAATTCATATTCCAGACATTTCCAGCCATTTTGCTGATAACCAGAGTTGCATTATATAATTTACAAATCGGTTACAATATTTTACAAATATTTACATTTCTTTACAGTATTTTACAATTATTTACAATATTTAACAATTATTTACAATATTTTACAATTATTTACAATGTAAGTGTAAAAAATTTGAAAAGATGTGCTAAAGTCACAAGTTAAGTTTTAACGGCACTATTCTATTTGCAATTGTGTTCAATTTTATATGTTTATAAAAAAAGCACTTATGTATATTTTAGTGATTTGACCGATATGCCTTTATTATTTTTGGAATCAATTGTTGCTAAATTTAAATAAACTAACAATTTGGCATTTTGATGGAGCAATTGCTAAAAAAAATGAAATAATTTCATTGATCGCAGCCACGAGCCGTCAAAAAGATGAGTTGAGCAACAACTGATATAAATCAATTATTTAAATAGTAGCGTGCATAAATAGCATAATCAATTAATGACCATAAACAATCGAATTCTGATTTTCATAGACAGTGTTAATAAATTGCGTCGCGCCATGCTTATAGTGGAAAGGCAATAAAAGCTGAAAAAGAAATAAAATGCAAACAAGTTTCTTTTGTTTGGCGCAACGCATATTTTTAAGCAAATTTTTTAATTTCGAAAGTTCTGGAATATTTTGAAATAGAAATGATAATTTGTTTTCAAAAAAAGGGTTCATTATTCGTCATCAATAACGCAGTAGTGCAAAGCGAAATGTAATTATTGCATAAATTTTTTTATATTTTTCGAAAACCATTTAAATTTATAGGTGTGAAAACGATCTTCAAAGAATCAATACGCATACGTAAATAAACGTCATAAGAGCTATGGCAGCTGTGCGCTCTTCGTGACGAATGCAGTGAAATGCATAAGTGTGATATTCAACCAAATAACAACAAAACAAAGTTAATATTAATAAGTTAAGTTAATTACAAAACAAAAATATATACTTATACATATATATGAATCACATTCAGCTTCCAGTTGAAAGTAGCCAAAAATATTTACATACGAATAACGTCATAAAAAGACATAATACTGTCTGCACTCAAATGTATTATATGTACTATATAAATATTTACATAAATATACATATGTAAGTATAAAAAAATGCATAAAAGTATAACCTTTTTAAGGAGTTAAAAGTGCTCATCAAAATAACAACTGAGTATTTTTATGACAATAACTCCATTGTTTCCTAACTCCTTAAGAAGATCTCTCGTATTCATTGCGAGCAAAAATATTTAAATGCAGCGAGATATAGGGTATATATTTGTATATGCCAGCACTTAATTTTTAAAATAAGCATTCAAAACTTGTTGGCGAATGATTTCACTGATTTTCTCCGGTTCCAACTGATTACATTCAAAATCTCGAGCATAAAGTTCAACGAACACACTTCTAAAGAAATTAGCCAGTGCTTGTTGTTTATGCATATTTTAAATCATTGATAAAGGGATACCCAACTTATTCCAGTGTGAGAGCGCCTCAAAATTAGCGTTTTTATAACATTTTACATTGTTGCCAGATCATACAAGGTACTAATTGTTGAGCATTTAAATTAAAACACCCAACATTGATTACGATTAAAAATTGTTATATATTGACCATTTAATGTATAAAGTAAATATTTAAATATATTTTCTGTGATTTCATAGCATATTAAAACAACATGTCTTTAAGCTTTCAATAATAAATTAAGTGAACTAAACTTGTCTACTGCCAATTAATACATGGTTCGTATCATTTTCAATGGCAAATTAATATCCCTAAGGTGCAAATCAAAAAAAATTGCTTCAATTACATTCAAATTTCGCGTTTCCTTTTCTTTTTACTATTTAACATTTTTATTTGTGATCTTGCACAGCGATTACAAATGTCTCTGTAGAAAAAAATTTTTTGCAGGATTCCAATCTGGTCGTCTAGTCCTTCTAGTTGGTAAGTAATTGTAATACCCGATCCAAAGTGGGGTAGGTGATTTACTCTCTCAATTTTATTTGACAGGAGAATTGTATATCCCTTTATCACTGTTTTAAATTATCTTGCTAACGTCATAAAAAATGTAATTTACAGTTTTCCGGAAGAAGGTAATGAGATAAAATACATGTAAACCGCTTTTAGTCATAGATATTTACATAAATACAATGAATTTCTTGCTTGTAAAACTAATGCATTAATCAAATAATTTGCATCAAAATATTGAATACAAATTGGCTGCACTACTAAAAATATAAAATTTGCTGCTTTTGTCGGCGTTGTAATGTCAAAACCAGATTTTTGCAAAGTAAAAATTTGTTTGCAATTTTCGGCGAAAGAACTGCATATTTCGAGAGAATGCAGTACACATTACACATACACATTTGCTTGTACATTTTTATATGCGCTTTTGCTTGTAGGAATTTGGAGAAAACGAAATTTAAGTCGGGGTCAAAATTTTAAAGTAGCTTGAGTTGAATTCAGGTTAGTTAAGTTTTCGGATTTCTTGTAAATATATACAAAAATTTCTCGTCAAATCCTCTCTATCTCTTTTTTATCTTCTTTTTCTATGGAACTGTTTACGATAAGACTCAACGTTAAGTTTTAAATAAGTTATTTAGAATAACTCAATAATCCCTATTAACATAAGTTGTCTTAGCTAGTTTTAAAAATTTTCTGAACATTTACGAAATTACTTCGATGAAGATAAATCTTGCGCTTATTTATTCAATGATGACTGCTGGTCTCAAAATGTCAAACACCTGAGGTATATTTCTAGCGTGAAACAACTATTGAATGCATTTGAAATGAAAATACCAACAAAACAACTAAGCAATTGTTTAAGAACAAAAAATCTGCTTAAACAGGTGAAAATTAAAATGTGTATTGATAAAGAGCAAATATTTCCAATGTTAAAAACCCCGTTAACAATAATATTTGTTTGCATTTTTATTGTTTAAAACATATTTGTGGGTTATTATTTGAATCTTGTGTCCTATATATGAATATTGTGTAATGACTTATATTTTTTCATAAATTTCTGTTCGACTATTGTTTTATTACATTTTCTCTATTTCATTTAATTACATTTCTACGCTACCGTGTTGTTTCTCACATTCACCTATTATTTACTCTTTGTTAATGTTCCCTATGAGGTGAAAATAGGTTCTCATGTAGGTGACGATAGAAAAATAATTGAATTACTTATTCAGTAATTTTTAAAAAAGCATTGAATAATTGTAATACAAATACAAAGACAAATACTTATTTAGAATGACATTTTTAAATTCACCACTCGAGCTGAAGCTTTCGAATTGTCAGTTCTATTTCACTTTCATAGAAAAGTTTTTAGTTGAGTGAGTTATGTTATGTCATGACACTGAATTTCCAACAATTGTTCTTGTGTCTCGTAACCCCCTCATGAATATAACTGAAGTTCGATTCCAGAAGTTCCTGAAGTGCAATATCCGAGAATAAAGGCTAGAAAAATCGTAGGAATCCTGTGATTTGGAAACACTCTCTGCAAACACAGACTTCGAGTTAGCCACACATGTATGTGTCGAAAAGTGAATGAAGTAATGATACAAATGTTTTCATTTGGCCTTTATAAACACTTATTTTATTGAAAAAGTAATAAATAAATATTAAATTGTTCTATCAAAATGTTGTAAAATTTTAATTTTATGTTCAATTATTAAAATATTACAACAGCCCCTTTTAACTACATTCATTAAGTCCAATTTACAGTGCGTCAAAGTTAATGGCAGTCTTAATCAAACCAGTGTAAATGGTTGACATTTCTTTTTTTTTTTGGTAATTTACGAGACATCTTGGAAATATAATGAAGAAAGTTAAATTTGTGCTTGTCAATAAAGTTGGTGTGAAATTACCAGTTTTGTGAATAATTTGATTACACAACTGGTAGCCATTTGAATCAATTTTGAAATCGGTCCATCACTATATATCTGTATGTAATAAATATTCCTAATATAAATACATACATACATATCTGAGGATCTTCCGGCTCGACATTTCTTTGCTTACTTAATACTTAAGTTGTATAAATGAGCGAAAATTAAATAAGATTAGTGGATGAAATCGTCGAACAATTTAATTAAATACTATGAAATTATTAAGTTTCCATTAAGCGAGTATTACTGTGTTACATTATAAAAAATTTAATAATGTGCAAATGCGATTTTCAGATAGATATGATTTTAAATGGTAATAATCACATAGTTCAGTCATTTGTCGGCGTCTATTCAATTTCCTATGAAATATCACATTTGCAATATATGTATACATATAGTACATATGTATGTACATAGGAATCCTGTTTTGTAATAAATATAAACACAATGTTGCATTCATTCTTTTGAACGTGTGCTGTAAATACCATATGCACCGTTATAAATTAGTTAGGTGCACATTGTAAATAATTAGTTGGGAAGTAATGATTAATTTATAAGGTCATAACATTTACACAGTAAATAACGGTATTTAAAACGCATCGAGCAGCTCATATACATATTGTATATACATATGTATATGTATATCCATAAATGTATGCATGTATAATTATTTTCGAAAAAACGAACATTTTATTTTAATTAGTTTTCAATTGTATATTTTCCCTTTGTTTCGGTCGAAAAATTATTTCAAAATGGAAACATCAATTTAAGATCGCTATATTATCGATGAGAAGGTGATGAAAGATCAGCTTAATATAATAATATAAAATTATAATTTTACAGTTACAGATATACCCGTGCTGTTCAAAAATACCGACATTTATTTATCGACTTTAAATTCAAAAAACGCCTGCTATTAGAACAATTTGTTATTTATTTATTTACCTTTGTTTCTGTATTCCACTTTTTGTATTGTTTGTTTTGCTTTGAAATCACATGATTAGGGACTGCAGCACGTGATAAAATAATATATGTACATTGCGTCTCACTAAGAGCTAATTTTTATTACAGCAACACACGACATAAAAGTTAAGATTAAACTAAATATTTGTATACATTGTATACGTTGTTATTTAAACAATAGGGTGGTCGATAAATGTTTAAACTAGATTTTGTGGTTATTGGAAACGAATGACGTTATACTTTTTGGTAATATATACAGCAATATTTTTAATTTGTTTGATGTTTATGAAAAATCTTTTGTATAATTAAAACATACGTATTTGAATAGATCACTATTATAGTTGCATTTGATATTTGTTGGTTATCGATTGAAGATCGATCGTAAAACTCATATGATGTAACGTGTAACCTTGTTCAAATTTTCGTTTAGTATGGAATTTTTTGTTGTAGTAGTGGAAGAAAATTGTTGAACATTGAATATCGAATGTTAAATTCATATGATGATTTATGCAACCCTGCCGTAATTTTGGTTTTGCATTGAACTTTTTTAATGTATTTAGTATAGTGTATTATTGTATTAGTATAGTACGTTTTAGTATAGTGTGAGATAATTAATGAAAATGTAAGAGTTTAAATCATTCTTAAGAGATTTTAGTGATTTGCGCACATCTAAGGTCAAAAATAGTTAAATCATAGCCTTATTGTGGTAAATTTTATTAACATTTTAACAAATCGTTTATTGTTTGTTTAATTTTTATTTCAAAATTAGCTCTATTTAAATTTAAATTTCTTTTTTATTTAATAAACTTTATTATTAATTTAAAAATTTTCATAAAACACAAAATCAGATTTATGTAAACAAATCTCCCACCCTAATATTATACAAATTACATACATAAGTTTGTATGAAGACCGAAGTCAAAAAATATTAAGCAAAAAAGCAGAATTAAGCAAAAAAAAAAGAAGCAAAATAAAGACGAGGCCGAGTTTTTCATTCTTTTATAATAACCAAACATCTCGACTGGGAGCAATTATATCAAAGTAGTTCTAACTAGATTAGATAATTATGGAGTGTGAGTAAGTACGCGTTTGTTGTCGAAAAATATTAATATATTACTTTTAAGTTACGTAGACTTGAAAACCATGCTTAAAAAGGTAAAAACTTTTGCAAAAATATTTAAAAGCCGATGCAATTTTTATACTCTCGCAACATGTTGCTACAGAGTATATTAGTTTTGTTTACCTAACGGTTGTTTGTAACACCTAGAACTAATCGAGTTAGATATAGACATATATATATAAATGATCAGGATGGAAAGACGAATTGAAATCCGAGTGACTGTCTGTCCGTCCGTCCGTCCGTGTCAATAAATGGACCTCAGTACCTCTATCTGACTTTTCACGTACATGAAATTGGAGTATTATCTTTCCATGATAATAGTACACGCTGGTATGAAAAATGGCGAAAATCTGGTAAATACTACCCCTAGCCCCCATTTACCTAATAGACGGATTTTCAAAGTTCTGGTAGACTTTATACCACATATTTCGGTAAATCTGTAAGATATCGTAATGAAATTTGAGGATTATCTTTATATGATAATAATGTGCTGTTGTGTGAAAAATGGGGAAAATGGGGAAAATCGGGTAAGCACCTCACATAGCCCCCGTATACTTAATATAAGGATTTTCAATCTTCCTGTAGACTTTATACCATATATAACGGTCAATATATGAGTTATCTCTTTGAAATTCAGAGAGCGTCTCTTCCTGATAACAGCATGTGCATGTGCTTAAAATGAATAAAATCGGGAAAGTACTTCCTCTAGCCCCTATGTGCCTAATACAAGGATTTTCAACCTCTGGGTAGACTTTATACCATATATTTCGGTCAATATGTAAGATACTTCATGCCGAAAATGTGTGAAATCGGTCTGCGAGTTATCCCAGCTCTCATATACCATATATAATGATTTTTGTTATTCTAGCAGATCAGTGCAGTGCAGATCTTCCTCTATCCCAAAAATGCCCGATATAAGATTTCCCGACTTTCCACCTGACTTTAAACCGTTTATATTGGTCAATATGTGTGATATTTTAATGAAATTAAGTGAATATGTTTTCTTAAATACAATGTGATTTCGCGCTAAATATGAATGAAACCGGTCTAGACCGTGGTCTAAGCCCCATATTCCTAATATAATGATGTCCTTTTCTCTGGTTTACTTTTTCCTCATGTTCTAATATTTTCAATTAAGCCATTTTGATTTAGTTTATATCGCATATATCACTTTGGAGTTAATGTTGGATTTTAATATAAATATCTCTGACACGAAGCAAAATATAGCAACGAAAGTGCATGAGTCTATGGCGTGTAATATAAGTTAATAAAATACTAAATATGATTGCAATCCATTGACAATTTCGTCGAATAATGAATGTTAAATTCTTCTGCAACTTTTTTTAATATAAAGTTGTGCCAGCACCTGAACACATTTCCCCGCCCCTGGTCCTCGCACATTGCGAGAGTATAAAATTTTCAGTTACACCCGAACTTAGCCCTTTCTTACTTGTTTATTTTAAATTTATGCGGTTTTTATTTATACTGGTATTACACATGAAAATACATGAAATAAAATAAGTATCCAAAAATAAACATTTGTTCTTTAATAAAATTTAACATTGTGCATTGCGTATAATTTTTAAAAATTCTACTTGTACTTCATCCGACAACTTTTCGACACGCGTACAATAGAAAACAAGTAAGGAAGGGCTAAGAGAAAGGCGGGGAAATGTTTTCAGATGCTGGAAAAACTTTATATTAAACAAGTAAACAAGATCTAAGTTCGGGTGTAGCCGAACATTTTATGCACTCGCAATGTGCAAGAATCAAAGTAGGGGAAATGCTTTCAAATGTTAACAAAACTTTATAATAAAAAATGCTGCGTTTCAAATTTCATATTTGACGAAATTGTTATTGGATTATAATCATATTTGGTATCTTACTAACTTATATTATATGTGGGTCATAAGTTGACTTTGTTTTATTACCACATTTTACTTCGTGTCCCAAATATTTGTATTAAAATCAACCCAATCAACTCAGTGATATGTGAGGCTAAACTTAAACTTAAAAAACAAAAGGACTAAACATAATATATTACGTATACGTGGTGTGTTCAAAAAATAACGGGAATGTTCTTGGATTGTGTTCTTCGACTTTAATGGTATAGTACATCATGAATTCAATCAATTCAATTGCCTCAAGGTCAAACGGTCAATATATAGTACTACCTACAAGTTCTACGCCGTTTACGTGAAGCAATCCGAAAAAACGCCCTGATTTGTGGGAAAAGAATTTGCTCACCTTTGCTCAATTCTGCTCACACTTCGTTGCTTGTTTGTGAATTCTTGGTCAAAAACAATACTGTAACGATGCCCCAGCCACCATATTCGTCAGACATGGCTCCGTGTGACTTTTTCCTATTTCCAAAAATAAAGAGAACCTTAAAGGGCCGTCGTTTTACAAGTATAGATGTCATTAAAAGCGAGTTTGAGTGTTTCGATGATTGGAAGAAGCGCTGGCTTAAGTGCATAATATCCAATAGAGACTACTTTGAAGGCGGCAACATTAATGTAGATGAATGAATAAAAATTTTTTTCAAAAACGAAAATTCCTGTTATTAGGAAAACGTCAGTTAGAGAATCGGAAATTATTATATTAGGGATATGGGGTTTAGACCAAGGTTTGGACCAATTTCATTCATCATAATCAGCGCTAAACCACATTATGTATAAGAAAGTATGTTCACTTTTTCATTAAAACATCACACATACACCAGCATAAACGGTTTAAAGTCAGATGGAAAAATTCAAGCGATCTTTAAAGTCGGAAATCCCTATATCGGGTATAGAGTGTCTAGGGAAAGGTCTGGACTAATTGCAGTAATTTTTGGTATTACAAAAATATACTCGGGAATATTTTTCAACACAATTTTATGAAGACAGCTCAGACACTACCGATATATTCGGCAAAAAGTCTGCCAGAGTAGCGACAATCATTACATATAGTAGTATATGGAAGCTGGGGTAATTCGTTGACACAATATCAGCACTAAACTATGGTATATCTAGTTTATATGTTCACTTAATTTTGCTAAGATACCTTACATATTGACTGATATATACCGTATAAATCCCACCAGATGTTTGAAATTCTTATATTATATTTGGGAATCCTGAGGTATAGGATTTCAACTAAAAGTGAGCGGTGCGACACCCGTTGTCCAATTTTTACAACGATTCCTTTGAAGCCCTTAAGTACCATCTTGGCTGTGTGCTTCTAACGTATTTACTTAGTGAATTATTGCACTTTAAGTAGTTTTCAACGTAACTGTTATATGGGATCCGACATCCGAGAATATATCATTAATTTCATCAATTTCAAACATCATCAATTTCACTTTTATAAGTTTTCCTTTAACGGCATTTTGTGGGCGTTGGTGTGGTCCGATTACGTCCATCTGCAATACCAACCTCTTCAGAGTGCCAAGGAAGATGAGCGATTGACATGACATGATTTTTACTCAGATTATCGCTTGCACGACGAACAGTCACTTGGAATTCAAGTTGTCTCGTCATCCTGAACATTTATATATACATAACTCTATATCTATCCCGATTAGTTTTAGATGTTCCAAACAACCGTTAGGTGAACAAAACCATAATACTCTCTGTTGCAACATGTTGCGAGTGTATAAAAACACAGATTATGCGGAGATGGTTGTAAACAATAATTAAAGCAAGCATTTGAAGGCGTCAACATTTTTGTAAATGAACTCTAATAAATACATAAATAAGCAAAAGAAGTTCTTATCTACAAGTTCTTCTCCATGTACACATACATATGTATGTTTGCATATATATGTAAGTACATTATTACTGGACATTTGGCAAAACTACATCAAACTTATATGTATCAACTTAGCGCATTCATTATCTCAAGCTGTAACAGAATAATGCGTATACAATTTTCAAACAATTAACTAAACACATCTGTCGTATGAAGGATCAACTTCCTAAAAGTCGGTTTAAAATGTCTAAATTGTTAATGAAACAATTCAATGAAATTTCAATATATTTTACAAAAATCAGATACTGCTAAATAATTTGAAATCAAGGAATCTTGTCTGAATATCTTTTGACGTTACTTTAGCACTGTATATTCTCAAAGATTTTGAAAAACATTGTTTTTTTTTTTTTAAATTTTTATAAATATATGTACATATGTACATCAATGAAAGCATCTCAGCTAACATCTTAAGCAACACTTATCACATCTGACATTCGAGATGTTGTCATTACCGCAAATAAAATTTACCCAGCTTTGCAACAGATGATCAGCTGAGTAAGTGTAACTGAGCAATTATTTGCATTATGGCAATAATTATTCACAAACAAACCTATATTTTAACATATTTTCCAACTTTATAAGGCTACATACATATATATATGTATATCTAAATACTGAGTTTCAGATGCTGACAGCAATGTATTGACCAAATATGTCGGTGAATTTATAGGTATGCAAATATTGAATACGTAAAAAGGTAGAGCCCCTTGAGGCAAGTTAAAAAAATATTTAGCTATAAACCTTTTTTCCATACTCAAATATAACAATTTATGTTTTTTTCGCCTCCATCCATACATTTATACGTATGTATATACATATGTTTGTATATACATATAAGCTATTCAAACCTCAGCAATTAAAAAATCTTCTTTACTTTCATTATAACAGAGCTTCATTTTTATTTGCAATGTTACTGGAATAACAGCTTAACACGATTTTGGGTAATTTCGAACTAGTGCTTAAAGCGCTGATTTTGGGGAATTCAATAATTATTCTTTCACTTTAAACGATTCAAATTTGGAATTTGCATTTGTTTTTGAACAATACTTATGTACATAAATAAATTGCTAATATGGTAGGCGTGTGAGGGGCGTGAATCTGTGGTTTTCCCAGCCACGAGGAATTTGGCGATTGTAAAAGTAAAAGCCCATACAAGCTAATGATCATTAATGGATTAATTTTTATATATTTATATATGTACATTATTTTACAAACACCAACAATTTATTCCTCTTTTTGTTTTTGAAATACATTAAGTCAAATAATAGCTTTTAATTAAGAAAAAAGGGCAATCGCAAATGTGTTTAATTTCGCAAAAAATGCAAACCGATTAAGAAAATATATCAAATCCCATATATCAAATTAAACTACTTTTACTACTCTACATTTCTCGAATATATATTACTTTGCTAAAATTACAAGTTTTCAAGCTATTTATCGGAAACATTTTAGTGTGTAAATTAAAAAAAAAATTTTAATATGTACTATATGTATAGTAGGATATAGTATATAGTCGAAAGTATAGAGTATATAGAGAGTGGCTTAATTAAATATATAAGGAATATATATATTGGATTATATATAATATAATATATTGGATTATAATATATATATATATATTGGGTATATAAGGAAAAAGTCAACCAGAAAAGGGGAAATCATTATGTTAGGAATATGGGGCTTAGACCATGGTCTAGACCGATTTCATTCATATTTAGCCCGAATTCATATTATGCTTATTTAAACAATGTTTATGTAATAAAATATATAATAATGTTTAATTTCATTAAAATATCACATATTGACCAACTTATAAGGTTTAAAGTCAGCTGGAAAGTCGTAAATCACTATAGTGGGTATATTTGGGCTAGGGGAAGGTCTGTACTGATTGCATTAACTTTTGTCATTACAGAAGTATACTAGGGAACATATTGCCACGCAATTTTGTGAAGGTAGCTCTCACAGTGAGCGACATATTCGGCATAAAGTCTGCTAGAATAACGAAAATCATTATACATACATATGTAGTATAGGGAACTGATGTAAATTGTTGACCGATTTCACGGGTATTCATTTTCGACATTTTCAACATTAAACTATGGTATATCCACTATTACACGTTTATCTAATTTTTCCAAGATATAGACCGAAGTATATAGCAAGGTTGAAAATCTTTATATTAGGTACATGGGGGCAGGGGAAGTGTTTACCCGATTTCACCCATTTTAAGCACATGGACACACAGAATCTGTTTCACAGAATCAGAAACACTGTTATAAGAAAGAGACGCTCTCTGAATTTCACAGAGATAACTCATATATTGATCTTTATATATGGTATAATCTACAGGAATGTTAAAATCCTTATATTAGGTATATGGGGCCAGGGGAAGTATTTACTGGATTTTCCCCATTTTTGACACCGGATCACATTATCATGTAAAGGTAATCCTCCAATTTCAGTACAATATCTTATGGATATTTGCTTGAAAAGTTATATGCCGATTTCGATTATTTTTACGCATGAGATGGCAAATCTTGAACGTACTATTCGCGAAAAGCTTTATTCCAATATGTTAATTGATGCTTGATTTATCTACTTTAAAGTGAAAGGATAAGATGAAACTCAAAATTGTGTTATATGAGAAGTAAGCGAATAGATTTCACCTATTTCACATAACATAAGAATGACATAAGACATTCAGTGACATAAGAATGCAAATGTAGTGCTAGATACCAAATTTTGCTGAAATTGGTTAAGGGGTTCTTGAGGATTTGAGATGAGACTGATGAAGGAAAGGATTTCAGAAATATGGGATTTCAATGATTTGGGTCAATGCACTTTTATTAGTTTTCAACATAACCTAACCTTTGTATGGGAGATGGCCGTGGTTATTATTCAATTTCACTCATTTTCTCAGTATATGAGGAAATGCTAGAAAACTTACTCAGAGCAAGTTTGACTGATATAGCTGTAACGGTTTCTGAGATATGCATATTAAACATATTTTGGCGCGGAACCATGCCCACTTTTACGAAAATTTTTGCTCACTGATGGCATGCCCTAGATCTTATATCTTATTTTTATATTATATACTATATATATATTATATTATATATTTAAAAATAAGATACCCAAACATCTTATTTTTTACTCAAGTTATAGCTTGCACGGACGGACGGACAGACAGTCACTCGGATTTCAACGCGTCTTTTCATCCTGATATATATATATATATATATATATATATGTATATGTCTATATCTACCTCGATTAATTCTAGGTGTTACAAATGCTAGGAGAACAACTCTGTAGCAACATGTTGCGAGAGTATAAAAATAAGGCGTCTAATTAAATATTAACACTGCATGGAGAAACTGAATGCGGTCAAAATATAAAGAAGGGCTATAGAAGAGAAGGTCCCGCCATTCAATGTCACTCAAGTTGTTGTGGATGTGTGATGAGTGGATGAGTGACGTAGTTTAAAACTGCTCTGATTGGCTGATTCTGTAGAATAAAGCAAAAACGTAAAAAAATTAATTGCTGGTAACACGTTTTGAAAAATTAGCATTATAATAAATGGAAATAAATTCATTTACCATCGTACCTCTTTTTAAAAGAAAAATTAAAAGGAACTGTGTTAAAATTTTTAATAAATTTGTAACAATCCGAATTGCTTCATCTACTGCGCAAAAATAGTTTTCAAATAAATCCCTTATACCATATGTATGTAATATGATGATTGGCTAAGTACAATACGTATTTCGCCAAAATATACTTTTTTGATGATTTAAAATTAAATAAATAAACTTTTCATAAAATCCGTTAGCTGTTTGAATACGGCTTAAAACTTATAGGTCTCTCCAATTGACGCGCGATAGCAATTGGAGCAGAAGCACAACGAAGAAGCGAACAGAAATGTATAAAACCTCCAACAAAACTTTGCCAAAATCGGAAAACTTTTATACAAATACCATACAAAATCAGTCTAAAATATGATTTAACCAAGTTATTTTAAACCAAAAATTTATTTCTGGTAGAACAAAGTTTGTCAGTTAAAAGAACCACCCAATGAGTAAGATATATACCAGTTTAAATTATTTTCTGGACTGAATACCATTTAATGCGTAGAGATTTAGACATTTGTTTCATTATCACGTAGCTGAAAAGATTTACAACATAAATAATGCATTTTAACTTAACAGTCTGCCTGGTCTGCTAATAGATATTGTACTTAACTTATGTAGTTAGTTTTTGTAAAAAAATACATGAAAAAGATGTTTATTATTCAATAAAAATTTTGAAGCTTATTTACATCTACATAAGTACTCTGACTTCTCGTACATATATCTTTACTTCTCATGGTTGTACTGATCTATTTCAATGATATGAGTATTCTACATATGTATATCTAAATTTCTTTATAAAAAATATGCAGTAGAGATTCTTGAGCTAAGATTTTTTTATGACGTGTAATATATAAAAATTATTCAAAAGGCTTGCTTTAACTGCTTTTTAACTTTAATCATTTAAATTATTTCTACAAATTCATACTGACAGTATATTTTATTTTTGACATTTTTTTGTAAAATATTAGGGATCAAGTGCAAACACTTGTAAACGACATGTTCAAGAGAATTATAAGTAAAATATATCTATTTCTGTCCATAGATACTACATATTTAGCAATGCAAATATTAACGAATGTGAATAATACAAATTATTTGTGTCATTATAATTATCATTGTATATTATTATATTTATTGCAGTTTATATGTTTGCATACATTATTTTTTTTAATAAAATCGCAAGAAAGTAGGGTGCAATAAATTTTTTAAGCAAGTCACAAGTAATGAACTTGCCAACCAACAAATTAATCATATAACAAAAATTAACACATCACATGATTTATATGCGGCATGCGATCAGCACACAGTTCAAGTTGAAATTATATGCATTTTATCAGAAATTTTGAAAATTATAAGCAGATGATTTTATTTATGAGTGTGAACTTTCCCTAATCATTATTTATATAAGTAAGTTGGCAAAGTAAGAGTTTGATGATCACATATATGATTGTTTGCTTCAGTTGTTGTTGTTGCCTAGCCTATTTTAACAGTCCATAGTGTGAGGGATTTTTCATGAGGTCGCAACAACTTTTCTGAATACTTCATTTGAATGAATGTCTCATTACAAGTGGAAATAGGCGCATTTGATGGATAGTCGCATTGATATAGCGTATACAGAACATCGTTATCTCTCACACCCTTTTTAGATAACATCTTAGCAACAGTTTCCATTCATTATGCTTAAATTTTATATGACACACTAAGAATTTTTTTAATGATATGATATATGAATGAAGATGCCTATGAACATAATTTTAAGGCGTTTCTAAAGCAAATGCCAACTCAAATAAAGGAGCGATTATATTTTACTTATGTTTTAGTTATGTTAAAATACACAACAATAGATTTATCAGTTTGAGCGTATGATGATGTTGTTGGTTTTGTTTTCAAGAACTCGAGACACCTCTTGAAAAAGGTTACAGATCAATAGTGAATGTAGATACATACGTAGTGTGTTCAAAAAATCACGGGAAATTTCGTTTTTTGAAAAAATATTTATTCATTCGTCTGCATTAATGTTGGCGCCTTCAAAATAGTTTCCATTCGATATTATGTACTTATGCCAGCGCTTCGTCCAATCGTCGAAACACTTCTCAAACTCGATTTTTGGGATAGTCGTTAGCTCTTTCAGCGATGCGCTTTTAATGTCATCTATGCTTGTAAAACGACGGCCCTTTAAGGTTCTCTCTATTTTTTGAAATAGGAAAAAGTCACACGGAGCCATGCCTGGTGATTATGGAGGCTGGGGCATCATTACAGTATTGTTTTTGACGTTGAACTTGTAGATAGTACTCCTTATTGATTGTTTGACCTTGAGTCAAGAATTCATGATTACCCTAATTCACTATTCCATTAAAGAATAATAATTCGAAGAACACAGTCGAAGAACATTCTCGTTATTTTTTGAACACACCACGTACAGATGTAAGTGTTTACTCTTTTGTCACTTTTTAACTATTTGTTGTTCTCTTCACTTCATGAATAAACGTTAATAATAATTATATTATAATAAGCGTCAAGCGGTTAGAGATTGAAATGTGGAGATAAAATTTACAAAAAAAGAAGACTCCTAGTAATTTAGGTATATGTGGATGGGAGAGTGTTACTCTTTCAATTGCCTTAATTAATATATGTAAATAAATATAAATAATCTTTTTTTATTTAATTTACTTACAGGTCCTGCTCATTGGGCCAAACAATTCCCGCAGGCTTCGGGACACAGACAATCACCCGTGGATATCACTCCTTCGTCTGCAAAGAAGGGTAGTGAATTAAATGCAGAGCCGCTTAAATGGAAATATGTTCCTGAACATACACTCAGTCTTACAAATCCAGGTAATTAATAGTCATCTTCAATTCCCCTTTTACTACCTCTCGCTATTTATGAGCGTTGGTCCTATGGCGAAAAATGTACTTGCCAAAACAATAACAAAGTGAAACAGTTGAATTAAATACTATATAATACATGGTTACCTCATGTGGTTTCCTAAATTTTTTGATTATCCCAGTCTATTTAATTTATGACTGTTTGTAGAGGTGCGATTCGCCACTCCCTAAGGTTCCGCGAATTGAAGATAGCTAATACTAGGGTAGTGTTATTAGTAAAATTAGTAGCCTTGCACGCCCAGATACTATAATATGCACTGAATTGAGAAGGATATAATAAGTATCAGTATTATAATTACTTGTACAAGTACTCACATTACCTAGAATTATTCTAAAGTACCACAAAAAATTAGTTTAATAACCAGTTTAATGACCAGTTTAATAAAATAAAAATATTATCATCAATATAATCACAGAGGGAATACGATTGTTGAACTTCTAAAAAAAATGTAATGCTCAAAGAAATAAAAATTTCATTAATTTTTTGAATTCATTTTCATTGCTATTATACCAATAGTGAATTTAAATTCAATTTAAATAGAATCGATCGCAACAATCTTTTTATTCGCGCCTAAATGTAGGCAGTTGTTGTTTGTCATATGTGGAAGGTATTGTGGAATAAACTTAAGTTTATTTTGAAAAAGCTTGATTAATCCGTTTCATTTTCTAGAAGTAACAATTTTAAGTTTGGCGAGTTTTCGTTGTTCTCATATTAGTAAGCAAAGCGGCAATGGCTTAATTGTATTATTTTTGTAGCAGGAAAATAAATCATCTAAAGCTTTTCAAGTTTTTTACCAGACGCGTTCTCCATGAAATTTTGTTCGCCTTTGGAACTGACTTATTTTTGTTTAATATGCAGTACATCTACTTAAGAAGTTATTAAATTTAAATGCATCATTAGAAAGATGCAAGATATATTTAGTAGTAATAAAATATAATTAGAAATATTAATTGTTAAAAAATAATAGTCATTTGCAAAAGGCAAATTTCAATATTTTTTCGACTTTTCGAATTGATATTTATTTTTTGTTAGCTTAAAATTTGTTTCAAATTAACTTGTTTTAACTTAAAACTATTAAAAAAAACTAAAATAAAAAATACTTAACTGTTACATAAAACAGGTATTTATTAATTTTTTAAATTTTATTTTTAAAAAGGCGTCATATGTATTTCAAATATTTTTTACACTACTAAATTTTTATATTGCATTTTTTTAGAAAATCAACATATGTTACGTTTCTTTTGCTATTCTGTAGTGTTATCGCACCATTAGTAGTTTTAGAGCAATACCGTTATATAAGAAGTGGTTGAGCTTTTAGTGATATCAGCAAATCAGCAAATCAGTTCGTCTCCTCTTTCCAAGTCGATCACTTTGATTTTTGTTACAACAACAGTTGGAACGATTATGGATTTTAATATCAAATCTTCAAGTGAATCGTTCTAACATATATTTTATAATAACAAAAATTATGAATAAAAATTTTGAAATATAAGCAAGTATGCATCTATTCAAAAGGTTATTGCTGGAGAGTTGATGTCAAGGGAGTAGATTCTGAACTAACTGGTGGACCACTGGGCACAGATCTCTACAAATTGGAGCAATTTCACAGCCACTGGGGTTGTACCGATGATAAAGGTTCGGAACATACCGTTGACGGTATCTCTTACGCCGGCGAATTGCACCTTGTACACTGGAACACCACGAAATACAAGACATTCGCCGAGGCCGCCAGCGCGCCTGATGGCTTAGCAGTGTTGGGTGTTTTTTTCGAGGTATTTCAATAATAAATCTTATATTGGTATTTCTGAAATATTCAATTTTTCACTTTCTTTTATTATTTCAGGCAAGTGACAACGCTCATCCGGAATTGGAGAAGATCACCAACCTTTTGCCTTTCATCGTACACAAAGGTGATCGCGTCACTCTACCAAGCGCTTGTGATCCCAGCAAGCTGTTGCCTACAACTAAAACTTACTGGACCTACGAGGGCTCACTAACCACTCCACCATGCTCCGAATCGGTGATTTGGATTGTTTTTAAAACACCAATTGAAGTGTCGCGCGATCAATTGGATGCCATGCGCAATCTCAATTGCTACGATGTCAAGGACGAGTGTCCATGCAACGAGTTGAACGGAAAAGTCATCAACAATTTCCGACCACCATTGCCTTTGGGTAATCGTGTATTGCGTGAAATCAGTGGACATTAAACCACCACATGTCTACGAACAAATCACATTCAAAATTAGAAATGAAACAAAAACAAAAATAAAATTGAAACGCTTCAGTTGGGTGCCTTATCACGCTTACATACTTTTACATCGTTTATACTTGTATTGTAGTTTTTGATGTTATATGTATATTTAATTCTGGATTACAGAATTTTTGGTATTAAGTAGTTTAGAAATTGTTAAGATTTGAAATCATAATTTTCAAAAAACATAAAAACTGAATTTGGTTTTGCATAAATATATAGTTATATGTGATATACCAACTTACAAACCTTATTATATAATATATTATAAAATAATCATATTATGTACGTATATTTGCACATGGTATATCCATTGCTGTTGTTGTTAATGCATTGTATGACAAGTATTTGAATAAAACATTATTTCACTGTTGCAATTATTAAAAGAAACGTTTTTATTAATTAGTTAATGAAGTACTAAAGAGACCAATTTACCGTTATTGTTGGGCGAATGGATATCATTGTTGTTATAGCGCTTTCTTAATCTTTTAGGGAAGACGACTGTTTAGGGTGTTGCCCTCAAGTGAGGTATTTCGTTTCGCATGTACTAGAATGCGTGAGCTTTTTAAGTATATGAGTATGAGACTAAATCAGGGTCAAGTATGAAGTGTTGGAAGTTTACCAGCTACAATATCTAAATCACAAATAAGTAAAAACTGACCGGATTTCGGGCGTATGGAAGCATGTGTGTCCGCAGATTTTAGAAAAATGGATAAAGAGCAATATCGTTTGGTGATTAAGAGTCTTGTTTTTCGAAGATAGTGATGTACACGGTGACTTTTCTAATTCGATAGCAATCTTCAAAATTTGATTTAACGAGTTTCAACGTGGTTGACGAAGACAAAAGTTCGCGATCTCGCATTAGCAGAACGCTGACTGAAGATGATCAAGTTAGCTGAAACATTAAGCATCTCAAAAAACCGCGTTGGTCATATCCTGCATGAAATATTGTTCATGAGAAAGTGGCTGACGCGATGAGTCCTGCTTTTGCTAACTCCGGACGTCAAGCGTAACCGTGAGACCGCTTCACCCCCAAATTTTACGAAGATTTTGTCAAACTAGGCTACGAATTGCTGCCTGACAGAAGTTTTAATCGAGTGAGGAGGCGCCACCACGGAGATCTATTTCGCAGACCTCGAGAAATAAAAAATTAATTAAATCGATTTTGTCAAAAGTTTAGTTTTTCTTGTGTAGACTATATACTTATCGCATCACCTCTTACCTCACATTATATACATATATTGAGATAATCTTCCGTACCCCACGAAAACATCCACAAATAGTGAGTTGATGAAGCAGTGATAAAGAGATACCCAACTTATTCCAGTGTGAGAGCTCCTCAAAATTTGCGTTTATTATAACATTTTGCATTGTTGCCAGATCATATAAAATACAAATTTTTGGCATTTAAATTAAAACCTCCAACATTTACTACGATTAAAAATTATTATATCTTAACCTTTTACGGTATAGAGCAAATATTTATATACCTTTTTTGTGATTTCATAGTATATTAACGTTGAGTGTCCCTTTATCATTACCTTACATTACTGTCATAAAAAGTAACCATTGACCAAGCCTGTATCGCTGGTTCATCCTCCTAGAACTATTTAGTACCTAAAGGATTGGTATTGACCCTAGACAGTAACTGTTTTGGTTGCAAGTGAGCCTGGATAATTTCGTCAGAATTATTTGCGCTCCAAATACGACAATTTTGCTTATTTGTTGACATACATGTTCGATTCGGATTCGACATTTCTCTACTTGTCATCTTTGAGCGCTACTCTCTCGACAAAAATTTTACATGTGAAAGCGCTAATAAAATTAGCGAGTTGAATTTGATAGAAGCGAGTAAGCGGATACCTCACTAAAAAGCGCTTCTTCAATGCTACCAAGTTTTGTTTTACACATTTCATGCCAGTTTTGCCATTGTGAAGGACTCAAATTACAAATTATTGTCAATACAAATATTTTTTTACGGATTTTAAAAACTTAAGGCTTGAAATAAAATATATGTAATTGATAGGAAACATAAAGCATGGACAATGTCCCATACCAAAAAGTTACTAAAATATTATTTTGCGAAGAAAGAAGCATTTCTCCACCAAAGAAAGAAGCGCGTCACAATTGCGCATAAATCCGAGGATATGTTAGTGCAAAGTTGTACCGCAAGTGCTGCAGCTTGTTTAAATTCAAATGGTTTGTACGCCCAGCAAGTCACGACCACCGAAAATCCAATACATTGAAATAATTACCATGGACACTAACACATACATGCATACGTTGCAACTAATTAGCTTTGTGTGTAAGGGGTGAACGATGTCGCTTACAAAGGGTTTCGGTTAGTTTTGTCAATTCGGACTAACGAAACTCATAAAAAATTTAACAGCAATCTCCGGTAAGACTAGTGGGTAATGAAAGTGTGATTTAACCGATAATTGACTTGCTGGGTCGGCTCGCTATCTAACGATTGACAACTCGAAGAGAGCTTATATACAGTGACTCACACTATAAATGGGACACCCCAAAACTACTTGATTTTTTAACCTAAAATATGAATAGTAAGCAAAGTACGCTAATTTTTTCAAAAATTCCTTTTTTTCAAATAAGACATATATTTTTTACTGACATGAAAAAACGAACCAAAGTTTATGCTATTACAACAACAAAATAAACAACATTACATTTATTGTGCGTTCATTACAACTCAAATTTGAAATGGCACAGTTTGCAGAGTTAAGAAAAAAATTAAGCCTCCGGGAGTTCTTGTGGATTTTCCTTTCTTATTTAAGACCTCATGGAGACGACGTGGTATATTTTCCACCAGATTTTGGCATACCGAAGCTTCTATTGGCTCCATTCTTCTTCCACGGCTTTATTCAACTCTGATTTTGGTTTAATGTTTCTTTTGGACAGTCTTTTTTTAAGTTCTGCCCATAAATGCTCTATGGGATTAATGTCCGGAGATTGAACAGGCGTACAAAGTACTTTTGGGCAATTGTAGAGTAACCAATTTTTAGCATTACAGGATTTATGCTTTGAGTCGTTGTTTTGGTAAAACATAAGACAATCACCAATCCCAAGTTTCTCCGCTCTACTATGAAAATTTGCTTTCAGAATGTCTATATATCCTTTACCATCTAACACTCCGTCTACAAAATGCAGTTATCCAACCCCATCCCACGACATACAATCCCAAATCATCAGTGAGTCACCCCCGAACTTCACTGTTTGTTTTGTTTTTGTCGTCCAATTCTTTGCCATGAATTCTCCATACGAAACGCTTGCCGTCCGATCCAAAGATGTTAATTTGGGTTTCGTTAATGAAAAGAACTTAAAGATAACTGAAATTCACACCAAGTTTCATGAATCAAGCTTTAAAAACAATTTACCTTACGCCAAAAAAAGTCCTTATCTTGATATTTCAAAGCAAATTCCATTCGTTATTTTTGGCTTTTTTTTGTGATATCAGTTCGTATCGTTCGTATGATATCAGGTTTTCGACGAGGTATACTAGCGTTAAGTTTATTTTGTCTAAGCAATCTACGAACTGTTTCTGCACTTACTTCAACTTTATTTTCTTCTTTTAGCTGTTTTTGTAACTCTACAGCAGACAGATATAGGTTATTTTTGATTATTCGCAACCACGCATTTCGGCAGTCAATTTTTCAATTTGTGCTTTTATCAGGTATTTCATTACATAAAGTACCTTTTTTTTTAAAGCGCTGAGTACTGTTATATACAGCAGATTTTTTTTCCTATAACTGCTCCTATTTCCCTTATAGATTTATTATTTTCGTATTTATTAATAATAATTTTCCTTTCATCAATTGTAGAGCGAGGCATTTTTCCAATTTTAGTCGCTGATAATTTTATTTTGCTGCCAGTTAATAAACTACTAAAAACATTTTCAATTTGAGTTGTTTTCAGACAAAATAACGGCACTATGGCGCGCCGCGTTAGCTGTTCCATTTCAAGTGTGAGTTGCAATGAACGCACAATAAATGTAATTATGTTCATTTTGTTGTTTGTTATAGCATAAACTTTGGTTCTTTTTCTTCATGTTAATAAAAAAATATATGCCTTATTTGAAATAAAAACGAATTTTTAAAAAAATTAGCATATTTTGCTTACTATTTATATTCTAAGTTAAAAAATCAAATTGTTTTGGGGTGCCCCATTTATAGTGTGTCAGTTTAACTCTAAAAAAAAGACCCCCATGTTTACGAAATTGACTATGAGCTATGAAATAAAAGTCATTAATTGCGGTTTATTTAAAAACAAAATATTTTTATTGTGATAAGAAGTAGAAATTTTTATAATACTTTCAAATTTTTATTTCTGCTTTTGTCCTTTTTTTGTTGCCCTTAAGCATTTAAAAGAATGTTCTCTTAAATATATAATAATAATATATTATCAAATTCATAGTAATTAATAACTGCGTGATCACCACGTAAGATACGTAGAGTTTCACCAAAGGTATAAAAATATTCGTACGCTTACGGTTAGCAATAATTAATAACATTGATTTATGTATATATATTTTTTTGTGTTTTTTCTTTCTTTTTTGTTTAATTTATGCGTATTTTTTGCTTTAGATCTAATTTTTCATCAATAGTAATTATAGTTTTTTATTTATTAAAAATTTATAAATGCAAAATATGCTTAAATGTATACTTTTCCATAATTGCTCATGTATTTTTGTTTATTTGTTTATTTTAATATTTGTTTGTATTACTGATTTTATTTAATATAAATTTTTACGGAATGTTGGATATACTATGGTAGGATTAAAAATGTGCTGGGCAACTACACACAATGTGTTATTAGAATGTTGGTGTTCGACAAAATGGTATGTTTTTTTTCTTTTTTTAATTTTACATGCATACATTATTACATTATTACATACATACATGCATATATTTATGTATGTTTGCATATGTAAAAATCTTCGCATATTCGTACATCATTGAGACAGTAGCCTTGCCGTTTTCCTTCTACATTCGCAATTAGCATTTTAACAGTTAAAAAAACTGACATTTGATACTCATTAAATTTAATATTTTTCCATATTTTTTTAGTTTTTACTACATCTACATACAAGCTTATTTGTGTAAAAAATCTAAACAGATGATATTAGCTAAATTAAAGTAGTATAATATTTATGCTAATGCAAGAGTCAAATCAAATTTATATGACTAGAAATTCAAAGTAAAAAAAATTAACAGTAAAAGTCTGAGCGTATCGAACGCTTTAAAGTCCACCGCATACAACTACATATAAATATTTATTAACTAAAGATATTTACTACCTTCACCACTTACGGTTAGTAACCTCTAGAAAACCTAAAAACTTATTAAACATCCCAGCATGAAAATTGTACCGACAAAGTGAACATCTTCACTTGTGCATAGTATAAGCATTTACCATAAGCAGACTTTGTCAAAACTTCCCTGATTCACCTACGCTTCCTAGCGCATATAAATATTTCTTAAAATTTTTTCATAAATTTTCCGAAGTTTTCATAAATTTTAAAACTGCAAAATAAGATCGTTCAAATAGACCAAAATGCTTACCTCTCAATTCCAAATAGATATATCATAATTGCAATATAAATAACCGAACACGAACCTACTATGTTTACTAGGATTTTCCATAATTTTCTATACAGAATAAATTAGACTCTCTCACTCTCTTTCTCCGTCAGAATTTAACAGACCTCAATAATTCTGTCAAACCACCACCTTTTTGTATTTGACAGAACAAAGAACAAGTAAGCAATAGAAAGATTTGGTCAAATCATAAGAAATGTGCAAGGTATGTTCGACTCGTCACTTTTCTATGTTGGAGTGCTGCTTGCCTGCAATAAAAGTTGCTAAGTTATCTAATGGAATACAATATAAGAAAGCTTGTTGATGCCTAATTAAAGTGGCATAACTATTTATTACTTTCATTCCTATTTGATTATGCCAGTCTATTTGGTTATGCCAATTTGTTCGATTCAGCTTTCGCCCAAATTTTAGCGAATCAAAGACAACCGGGGAAATAATTAATTTCAATTTCTCGCACCTTTCGGTATCATTCTTCAGCCTTGAGCAACTTGTTGCTCATTCACGGTGTTAAAAACTGGACAAAAATTCTATTCCCATACAAAATACATTCATAATTCATTGTTCGGTATTTCGATTTTTAAAGTTTTTGAGTATTCAAACATTCGGCTTAAATTAAAACAAGCCTTCATGTTTGAAAAAGTTATTCCCACCAATTCGTGCATAGTTTTTAGTTTAGTTTAGTTTCTTCTTTATGGTTTAAGATGGTTATAAGTCAATATTTTCAATCGAGTTGTGTTTAAGACAAGTTTAATCCAAACCCCAAAATACGCAATAAACTTAAGTAGTCATTAAACGTGAATATTATCGGAATTGCACTTAGAATCGAATGAAAACTCGTCACTTTATTACGTTCCACCTATTATTGTATGTAGAGCATTAAAGGAAAATGCGTTAGTCATGACGATGTGAAATATATTTCATTTACGAAAATATTTACATTACCTTAGGATTCCATTTTTTAACGCACTTTTAAATCTTACTGTAGTTTAAACCAGTGGTGCTCACCAGCTACTCAGCCGACAGCTTAGTTGGCTCTCTCTATTCACAACTTTCTGTAGCACATCTAGTTGGGGTTCGTTAATTTCGCTTTTGTATCAAAGTATTATTAAACATGTCAAGAACGGTGTTAATTGTGATGATGTTGTGACATTGTCGTTATTTTAATTAGGTTTTTGTAATTTTTATTTGTGTTGTTGTAACTTTTATCTACGTTTACGTCATTTTATTAAAATTGTAAAAGTTATTCACGTTATAATTTTATTCATGTTTTTGTAAATTTTATTTTCGTTTTTGCAATTTTTATTTACGTTGTTCTTATTATTATTTACACCGTTCTCATTTCCATTGACATTTTTTCATTATTATTCATGTGGTTTTAATTTTATTTCCTTTGTTGTAATTATTATTCACATTGTTGTAATTTTTATTCACGTTTTTGTAATTTTATTTACGTTGTTGCCAAAGGCCTTCATTAATTAAATTTATCGGGCAACTCTGGTTTTAACATGGTTTGAACAAAAAGTAAATTTAAACTTCGCCGAGAAACTGGCTCTAACAAACATCGTTTTTAAGAAGAAATTGTCTACATCGTATTGGAGAACAAAATACAAAATAAATTACTACAAAAACTGCATAAACAAAATAGTCATAACTATATTACCAAGACTGAAAAAACGAAGAAATTTAAATAAAAATGCAAATAATTATTTTCTTTGAACAAAAATTAAACTTTACTTTCACAAAAATATACAGAAATAACAAAACAAACAGTTAATAAAAATAAAAATTAACTTTAATGGACAAATATAGATTGCATTATAAAAATACTTGATATATAAAAACGTTACTCAATATTAACACATTTCAATTTTTCATTGTAAATCTTTCTTGATGCTTTTTCTTCTAAGTTTCAACATTGTAATTATAAATGCAAATACAAATACACACAAAACCATTATTAAGACAAACAATGTTTTAGATTTACATAAGATATTTAAGAACACTTCAAAACAGGATACAACGAATATGATAGTGAGTCAAGCTTAGCAATAATACCCGAATGGTAATAAAAAAAAAGTTAGGTCATAATAAACGAAAGACGTAAGGATGATAAAGCAACGGAAAGGTAGGTGCTTAGGGGCGGAAGAGAGGCGAGGAAGTATATATTAACAATAATATTAATGTATAAAAATCTTATGTTTAAACAGCATGAATGCAATATTGGCGGGAACATCATACATGTGGAATTTCTTTTGCGTACAACGTTAAGCAGAACTATTTCCATATTACGTTACGTTACATTCTTTACTTTTTCCTTTGTTTCGCTTTTTGTTTATTTTTTCTTTTAACTACATATTTTGACAATTATATTATTTTACGAAGCGGTAGAAAAATATAATGCACTAATTATTTTATTTTTTAATTATTTATGATAATTCATTTTATGTAAGATACAGATATCCATTACTTAACGTGCTAATTCTTTCAACAAAGTAATTTTAGTGCTTATTTATAATGTACTTTACAATAATTTCATTGTAACGAGGCTTTCTTTAACATTTCGCATGCTGGTCTGTTCTGTTGTTTTGTTTTCCAGGTGACAGTTGTAACAATAAATAAAGCAAAAATTAAGAATACATGTTTCTTATAGTTTTATGAACTAATAGGAGCATTTCTACATATTAAGAAAATAAAAAGAATAATAACATGACTCATAAATGTTTAAATGTTAAATGCTATAAAATTACATGCGCGCACCAAACAAAAGTACGCAAGTAATGAAATTTCAATTAAATTACAAAACACAAACTTAAAATTATTTGTATATATATATAATTAATATCAAATTCACAATAGAGAAAAAAATTCAAAATAAAATAGGCAACAATATTTGAGAAATACATAAAGAGCAACAACAGGACGAAAGCAAACCCCGTTGTTATACAGATAATGGCGATAATCATAAATAAACAACTACAATTTATGCATGTGTATGTATATATGTTGCATAAGCGTGCACGACTGCGTTGCGCGCTATATGTATGCGTATTTCGCGAATTTCATTACTAATCATTATATTATTGAATTTGATTACATTACTACGGGCACATACTACTTAAATACCAAGAGAGCCTAGCCTTTTAATATTATTTCTGTTTTATATTTATAATTTTAATTATGTTAAATGAAGTGCCAATATTAGGGCAGTCGTCAGCAGAATCAATTTGAAATGTGTATGCATGCAAGTAATTTATGTATGTCAAATAGGTTTTATGGTAATCATCTAAAACTAATAGTGGAAACGTAGGCATTTATGAGTCTATTGGTCGGTATTTAACATTTGTGCATGTTCCAAACGTTTCATACTTATTAAGTAATGATATATATATATATATATATGTATGTATGCATGTTTCTATGTATATATATAAAAGCCAACAATTACATTTAAACATTTTAGGGTTTACACGTTCATTCTATGTATGTTTTAGTTTTTGTCAATATTACTTATAAGCTATAAGAGTAAACATCAATCTTACAAATGCATACAAAAATATTAATATTTTTTTTTTTTACTTTTTCATTAATATTATAAACTTTAATTCGTTTCGGCAGGAGAAATATATATACCATATATAAAAAGCCAACTTATGCTAGAGAGCATAAAATAATTGCGCGACCATATAAAATTGGTATTTGTAAAAATTTTAATATTTAAAAAGGAAAATAATGCAATTCTAAAGCGATTTGATTTTTTTTGTTTTTGTTTTGTTTAGAAAACAACGCGAAACATTGGAGTTGCACAACGGCACTTATCAACACTGTGTTGTATAAAATGCGTGAGTGCGTAATTTTAAATTTCAAGATTTTGCTTTTAAAAATTCCCTAAATGAGTCACTCTTCATAAGTTCTAAAAACTTGTTTCGCTTAAACTGTTTTTGCTTTGTTTTATGTTTTTCGCTCCTTCATCAATTTTAAAATTTCATACACTTTCACACCTCAAAACTTTACTACTGTTTTAAGTATATTTCTTCTCGTTATATTCTTGCCTTGTATGTGTATATATATATATATATATATATTGCATTTGCATATGCATAATGCATTTATTATTACATTAGATAGAACAGTCTAGACGTTTCAACTGTAAAAACTAAAAACAAAAATTGAAAATATTTATAAGCAATATTAGATAATAATAATAATAAAAACAGTTGTACATAAAAAGTTATAAAAATAAACTACTACGGAGTATTATTATTTGCATGTGTTAAGTAACAATTAACTTTTTTAAAGTTTTTAAAGTAGTAAATGTATGTATGTACTAGATACTTATTTATATATGTATATAAATATGAAAATGCAGACTTTACAATAGGTAAAACATTTGTTTTTGGTAAGCTTACGCTATCGCAGTCGTATTTTATTCCAATAACTTACCAAATAGTACCAAAGTAGTGAATCTTTTTTTGTAATCATCAACTTGATTAGGCATCAGAAAATGCAAAAAACAAAAAAAAGAACAAAAACAGATGAACTCATAAGCAACTGAAATGAATTAGTTACAGGAAAATCAAATTCGCATTAAATTCGTATAACATTTAAGTTATTGTTTAAAAGTAGTTTTCTCTTAGTTTAGTCTCAAACGTTATAGAACGTTCAAGAGAGTTCAAAACGTTAATGTAAAAGATTGCAATATACATGTATAACGATGTATTAATATGTATATATATAAACACTAAATTTTTTAGAAGCATCATCACACGGTTATCTAATCTTCTTTTAATAGTGTGTAAGTGTGTATGTATATGTATATATATATACTTATATATATAGATGTATATATATATACTATATATATATTTATATATATATATTTATATATATATATTTATATATATATATTTATATATATTTATTATAATAATTATGTATTTAGTACAACTCTATACCTTTGTATGTATGCATATATATTTAGATATTACATATAACATTTAAACTCACATACCACTTAAACAGTTGAATGTATTGTATGAATATATGTATATATACGAATGTTCATAAAATCAGTCATATAGTTAAATATTTTTTATCCAATCAACATTTACATATATATGTATGTTTACGCATATATATATGTATGTGTGTATTCTATGGATCCTAGTACATTATAGTAAATTTATAGTAGAAATCGTTTCAGTTTCATATATGTATGTATATAGTAATATAACGCAGCTAAAAAAAAACTAACAATTTAGAATTCGCACTGCATACATAAAACTAACTGTGCAACATGTGTTACAGTTGATAAATGATAGTTTAGGATGTGCATGATGCACATTCACATATGCAACAAGCGGAAACTACTTTAAACACTTGTACGTAAGCGTGAGCACAAAACTTAAGAAGAAATTTAAGTCTATTTACTAAAACAACTACAAGCTAAATATACGCGATATAGCTGAAATTGATTTTCATATCCTTCAACTACTTTCTTAGCTTAAATTGACCTCAAATTATCGATTCAAAACGAAAACAAAAAAACCCCTATAAACATACACCATTGTAAATACTTTACTAACTACACAAGTCGATAGTCGTATAGGTTTATACAAACATATGCACAAACAAAATTATACAAACAAAGTTGCACTTATATGTATTCATATGCATATCGATTTTTCGACTTTATATGATTTGTGTATGGCAACGATCATATAGCAGAAATAAGCATACCAAATTGGAGTTCTTTATTTAACATATCTGCATATTTATGTATACATAATACATTAACATCCATATATGTAGACTTTTCGAAACTTTGAATTTTAATTTTCAACAAACATTGATCCAATTAAAAATTATTTGTAATTTTTTTGTGAAAATTGCATATTAAAAATTCTTCATAATCACATAAAAACACAATATTTTTTATTTCAAATTGTGATTCAATAAAATGTTTCAAAGTCGCAATTAAATGTTTACCACCTCAATACATTTATATTACTATATAGAAATTCAAGCATTTCTATATTATAACTGCATTTTAAGCAATTCCTGTTCTTTAAAAAACGAAGTGTTTTCTCTGGTTCATGAAATCACTTCGCTTATAAATTTGATCGTATCAAAATTCGGAAATTGCCTTCAGTTTGTTTTACGATTTTCCCCAAATTCTTGTCCGAAATTCGAAAATACATCTTTAAGGCGTTCCAAAAATCCACAGATATGTATGGTGTAGTATATGGTGTAGGTATGCATTCATGTATTTCAATATGTCTATGTCGAATACAAAACTGTATAAACCGTTGCTAATTGTATAAATCTGTTATGTAAAGTACTTGCAAGTAATAACGCTTTCTGAATTCATTTATAAATGACTAACCTGACTTGTTTTAATATTCTGCATAAACTTTAACACCAGCTCGCTGACTACATAGTTCATAATTTATCTTCTTTTTGAATTGATTTTTTTTATTCTACAACACTGATATTAAATTGGCTTTAGTAGGTCGCAACGCACAACAAATGAGATCAATACTTTCTTTCAACTTTTGCATTCCCATAATTATATGTGAAACGCTTGGAAAGCTAGATAGAATGCAGTTCTAGCAAAACTTCTTTCTTTGTTATACTCTCGCGACATGTTGCAACATAGTATTTTTATTTTTTTATTTTTGCGCTGAAACTAAAAATTAAAGAGCTTTTAACAAACAAATAAACAGCCACTGTATAGTATAATGCAAAATAAAGCAATATTAGATTAATTTAGTAATGTTTACTTTTGTTTTGTCCCTTACTTTTTGTTTTGTTTTTGTTGTTTTGTGTAGTCCCCTTGCAATTTTACGCTTCAATATTTATATATCTGCGCTTTCTGGTTCAACATTTTTATATTTCAGATTTTATTTTAGTTTTATTTTGCAACCAATGTTGCCCAATTCATTTCTCTCCATTTTTTTAGTTTCTTTTTTAAATTTGGTTTTGCGTTTAAGTATCAAAGATTTCGCTTTTAACTGCTACAATATTTATGTCATTTGAATTTGTATTTCATTTTGGAGTTGTAATAACATTTATCAAAAATATAAACACTACTTACAGAATTTCGAATTGTTTTTGTTTTATTGTTTTTTTGTGTTTTTATTAAATTATCAATCTTATGTTCTTTGCCGCATTTGTTTGTTTTTAGTGTTAATAATAATTTGTGCCTTTTGTCCGTATTATTACATTTTTTAAACTTTCCATCACTTTAAAAACCTTTCTATATTTCGTATAATTTAATAAACAACAGTTCAATAAGTTTAATTCGAGTTAGACAATTTATGTATGTAGTAATAATAAGTTGATTTGCAGCAGTGTTGATTGATTTCAAACATTTAAGATTTTGTTTTTCTAAAATTCCTCCTACTTTCTTAAACATCTTTGGATTTCATTAATTTTTGGCTTTTTACTACTAATAAGTATACACACTTTTTAGTATACTGTGTTGTCAAATTTCAAAAACATTTGTTAATAAAAATTGTTGCCGTGCACTTGTTTGTCAAATACTAGTTGTTATAGATATACAAAACACCTCACTACTAATTGGCTTAGTACCAATAACGGTAACGATGCAGTTATTTTTTAGGCATGCCTGCAAAAATGTGTGTGACCATTTAAAAATTATCGTTTAGTGGCGTGAGTAGCTAGTAGCTAGTTTAAGCGCTGTACTATTAATATTTTTTTTGATTTATAACAGTAGTAAATAGGTTTTTCATGGATTATAAACAAATGTTTATAAATACAGCATACTATATGATATTAGTTTTATTATTTTCATTTAATTGAAGTCATTAACGCATATGATTTGCCTGTTCGTTAGACACATCTGAACGTTCTATAAAATGGTACGCATAAATTCGATAGTGTAAAAGAGAACGCTTCGTTATGCTTTGAGATTCTTAGAAGCTTTTAGTCTATTAATGAATGTATATGTATACAGTAGGTTTTTTATGCAAACTGGTATTTTTTAGTTTTTCTTCTGCTGCATTATCGCATTATTATGTATGAGGGTAATTCAAACAGCCTGCGCATTTAACATTAGATTTTGTTTAAAAAAAACAATTGGCGTGTGTAATTTCTTTCAATTTACATTTAAAAGGAATTGTAAAATATTTTTAGTAACAAATAATATTAATAAACTATTTTTAATTAATTTTTATCGCTTTTAAAACGAAATAAATAAATAAAAATAATTTAATTAAACAAGAAAATAGAAATTTCAGTGAAATATATATACTAATTACATATCTTTTAACATTTACAAGCTAATAATTTCCAGAGACAAAATTTATTTTTTTAGAATTTATGAATGAAAGCAATAATGCAACAATATTTTATTTGTTAAAGAAGTGTTTTGAAATATTTTGAAATACAATAGCTGCCAATAATTTTTAATTTTATGATACAGAATATCAGAAGACTAAATACCCAAGACAAATATTTGACGAAAGCAGTGAGTTCTAAATAGCAATTAAATTATTATAATTGACAATAAAAAATAATTTAATTGTTCTACATATTGAAAGAAGCTGGCAATTTATACATCAAAACGAATTAACCGTTAACAGCAAAAACCCAGAATTTTTGCTTTTAAGCACAAATTGTTGAAGTTAAATAAATATTTGAATGTGTGCAGTGTGTTTAAATTTTGTAAATACATGTACATATGTATATTGTATATATTTTGAGGGCAACATATGCAGATTAACACACTGCAAACTATTTTGCATACAATAATATTTGGCCACTTATACTGTTTTATTTTAAAAACTTTCATACATACAAATGAGTTGGAAAATACATATGCATATATTAATATATGTATTAAATTCGCATAATTTTGTTTATAAAGTAGTTTTCATAGTAAATCCGTAGATGCTAATATTAATTCTGCAAGTAATATTTTGTATATCGATAATTTAGTACACTTTTACAAATATATGTACATACACTTGATTTTTTTTTTTTGCGCCAGTAGTATAAATATATCCATATTTATGTAACTGCATGGATAGATTGGTTTGTGTTGATTGGAAAACCGCTGCGCTTGCGAGTTAATATGAAACTACTGCACTACAAATATTTAACAACAGCAAATATTTTGTACATAAGTATTAAACTTATATATATGTTGTATGTCATAATTATATAATTGTTTTAATGATGCTTCAATATGTGCACTACATACATCTAAAAATGTTTTATAAAATAATTGCAAACATGGGTTGCCTATACAAATCTACATGAAGTGTATTTATGTATGTATAAATGGATGTATGTCTGACATTATTATAAAAACTTTGGAAAATTAAACAAATGCAACAGCTAAATTCATTCTATGAATATAACCTTTTTAATACTAATGTTTAATTTTTTTCTTTAACTAAGTAAAACATCTACTTCAAATGCAAATTTACAAACTATTTGCTAAGTTGTTTTCAAGTCTTATTTGATTGCCAAAATTTGTGTATTTTTCTTTTATGTTAATATTATTTAATTTTTAGCTTCATTTTCGTTTAACTAAATAGTCATTTCTCCTTTATTCAAACCTATTTTCTGTGTCAAGTTTATTTTATCAACAGGTTATCAAAAAACATTTTATTGTGCAAAATTTTTTTTTTTTTAATTTTAGATTTGACATTTTTTTATTTTTTCCTTAGTTATACACAAAATTATTCAGTTCAGTTTATAAAACCAAAGCTTCGTAAATATATAAAAAATAAAAAAAATCTAATTTTATAAACAACTAACATTTCTTAATACTTTGCTAGAAATAAAATTTCTCTAAAATATATATGCCATCATCAGCATCATCATGAGTAATAATTTGAATAAAAAATAAAAAACAAACAAACCGGTGTGCGTATATGAATTACAAAAGAAATAAAATGAAATAAAAAAAGAAAGGGTATAAAAAATAACAAATAATTATAAGTAGATAATAAGAAAACCAATAACTGTCTCCGTGTTTATAATTAAGTTTCACTAATTCAATTAATGCTAAGATTTGTTTCTCAAAATTTATATACTAACTTAATTAGTTTTAGCAGCATTTAGTTGTGTCAAACATTACAACTTCTACATACATGCTCATTAAAGCAGTGGGTACCAGCAAATGATTTATTGTGGTAGTTTGCTTCTTGCCTTTTGTTTTCAAAGTATCAAAAATAGCAGGACAACTGGGTACAACAAACATATGTACACTCCATAGGTACATACAATGCATAATTCTGTTAATCTTATCTGTGCAAAAACTAATAATAATAATAATTATCTTATGCAAATGGCCTTACAAATGAACGACCGTATACACATAACATTTAATATTGATTATTGAAAATAAATTGTAAATAAAAACCTTTACCGCTTCGGTATAACTTTTCGGTAAGTGCCACTCGGGTTGCTTTTCCTTTACATTTCACACCGACTTAATTTACGTAAATATTATGAATTTTTTGTTTTGTTTTGTTTTTTTTACTATTCCAAATTTACATAACAATTGGTGGGACCTGCACATACCTGTAAATGTATAGACGGTAATCTTTACTAGCCAGTACCACGCTGCCATCGTCCATGAGTGCCACATCAAAACATTGTGCATGTTTAACCTTTGATTCCAGTGCGCTCACTAATTGTCCTTCTTGTGTGAAAATCGTCAAATTGAAATTATTGTGATTGTCAGCAATTAAAATTTCACCATTTGCATTTATGCCTACCCCGATTGGGTAATTGGTGACACCTTCACCGCCAATCTGTCGCAAATACTGACCTTCATAATTAAAGACTTTAACGCAATGTGCACGATTGTCACTTATGAATATCTCCTGTTTATCATTGACCACAACACCGTTCGGAAACTCTAAATGCTTGCTGCAGCCAAACTTATGAATCACATTGCCATTCTGATCGAAAATTATCACGCGCATCACTTTGCATTCCACCACTATGATGCGTCCTTTGTTGTCAACAGTGACACCGCGTGGGTGTTGCAATATGTTGGCACCGAATTTTCGTACAAATTGTCCGTACTGATTGTAGATCTGAATTTGATGTGTTGGCGAACGTTCGGTAACAATTATATCACCGGAATTACGCACTACAGCTACGCGATTTGGATACAATAACTGTGAATCGCGTTTTCCGCATTCACCGAATTGAAATTTAAAACGACCTTCTTTATCGAAAATCTGTATACGATGATTATTCGTATCGGCGACAATTATATCATTTTGTGCGTTCACTGCAACACCACTGGGTTCGGTGAATTGTCCCTCCAACACACCGAATTCACCGAATTTACAGTGATAAATCATTTTTTGTCGCTTAATTTGTGACTTAGGTGGATAAGTGGAGGTAGAGAGCAGTTTCGAAGATAAATCCATTAACGAATCGGTTGATGCATTGCTAGCTTGTACAGTAAGTGTACTGAGAGCGTTGCTACCTGCAGCACCTCCCACACTGTTTGTGAGTGAGTTAAGTAATTGTGCGCTAGAAAATGGATCTGCTGTAGAGAAAATATTATCACTACCGCCGTTACTCCATTTCTCATAGGGATTAACACTGACATATGGTGAAATAACGCCATTGACAGCTGTTGCATGGTTATGATAACGCTTTGACAACTCTTCGAAAGTTGCGTTACTATTAGCGCCACCGTTACTAATCAAATTATGATTGCCGCTTCGTCCAAGCATACCACCAACACCACTACCAACTACTGCATTGTTGTAAGAGTCGAGTAGACTCGACGACAAACCCAAACCGATTGGTAAATGTGTTGAACCCACACCACTGATACTACTATTGCTGCTACTGCTATTGGATGAGTTCTGCGTTGGTCTGGCTATAGGTGGCTGTTTAACAATTTGACCACTTGTTGTTTCAACGTTGCCTGGTCTAACATAACCGAACGTGTTGCGTACACCCGCCTGTATGGACTGGTAATTTGAAACAAATTCTAATTCAAATGGCAATTGCATATCTATTAAAGCGGTTTGTAGCTGCTGTTCAAGCATTTTACGTAACATTAAAACATCGGCGACACTATGTGTTTTCGGAGAACGTTCCAAACTATCGCATGTATGCACGGCTTTCTCGATGAGTTCCTTGGAACGCTGCAACCAGACACCGCTCGATGCCACTTTGGCATTATATAAGCTTTCCAGTTCCTTCAAAACCTCCTGCTTACGCTCGTCAATCATCGAACAGAAAAATTGATAAGTCTCATTGACCTCATTGTGTGCCTTTTGATATTGCATTTTTATTTTACTTGAATTATTGTCCGAATTACTACTGACCAATGAAACAATTTCGGAAATCTTGCCGCGCAATTCAGTTAATACAGTTTGCAATATCGTTTCGGACGCGGTTTGTTGGCTACTGAATGCTGTTGTTGTCGACATATTATTTGGTGGGAAAACTACCGATAATTGATGCTCTTGAATATGCTCAACTTCATGCAAGGAGTGTTCTTGCAGGACACATTCATTACAAGCCATCTTGCAACATGTGCGACAATTGAATTTCAATGGTTCATTTTTATGACGTTGACAGAATGATGATGAACGTAATTGTGGCACTATATTCCCAAATAAGTCACCACCATTACTGCTGTTATCTAAATGTTCACCATTATCACCCAATAAAGCTGCATTACTACTACCAACAAGATGGGAATTCAAAACCATTTTCGAGAGTTGTGAAAATTTGGTGATTTGTTGTTGTTGTTGTTGTTGTTGTTGTTGTTGTTGTTGTTGTTGTTGTTGTTGTTGCAACATCATTGTTAGAGAACTGGATAACTTTATATCGTTTGCAGCCAGATGGTTACTGGACGTCGGGACAGTTAAATTTGCG